>CM034310.1:12444459-12539985 GCA_019925795.1 Dendrobium chrysotoxum
CCCTTTAATCTTACGTCAATAGGAGGCCTATCGATATTACCTTTGAAGATTTTTATGAATTCCTTCACCTTTCTACAACTGGAAAAAAAGTTCTCCTTATAGCTTCAAACACAATGATTGGACCCTTGCAAACACCACCCTTAGGGAATCAAATATAAAATACCACATCCCCCATGTGAATACCTTAGTGAAAGATGTTAGAATCATGTAGCATATCCTTCGTAACTCAATAATTCCAAAAGTTGGGGATCGAATTAACATCACACCCCTTTTATCCATAACTTCCTACTTTCTAATGGCTGAGATAGATTTTAATGTAGCTGATATAATCATTTGATATCTTGAGAATCTAGCCTACATTCAAGATCCTAGACATAAAAGAAAGCCAAATCTTGATTAGGTCACATAATTACTTTCATCCTTGAATCCACATACAACTTCCAATTCTTTGCACTGCCAGATCACCTTCCAATTTTTTATTCCAAAAGATCCTTCAACATCCTTCATAGCACTCACTGCCGCAATGTTCACTATGTGGACGCTGAGCCACATGAAGCTGAGGGAGGTTTAGCTTCAAAAACCTGTCCACCAATAATCTTTGTATGATATGCTGGTTTAGAGGTTTGACCAGTGGGAGGCTCATTTTAGCACCTATGTATAAGAGCAACAATAGTAGTATGATAATGATATGGCTCTCTTTGATAACTACACAGCACAACAGTACCAATAGCACGATAATGAAATGGCTTAGGTTGTAGAGCAGTTTACCTCCCTTCATTGATTCTTTCAACTACCACCACCACCAGCTCCACCTAATCAGGACTCTTCATACTTTTAGTTTTCTTAATCTTTTTAGTCCTTGTGTTTGTATTATTTTTGTTTCTCTTGTTTATGATGTTTATTTTTTATTTTGGTGTCTTTTTTTTCATTATTTTCTCCTTTTTATAATATCAAAAGAGGGAGTAGATTGTTTTTGGAAGATTATACTCTATGTTGGAACAATTAATTTACTATTTTTTTTTTCATTTCCTATTGCTTGAGTGTTATTTATTTATGAATTTTATAAATAAAACTCCCTATTTTTGAAAGATTCGCCTACTTATGGGGAGTTTAGGAAATAATAAAAATATATTTAACATATTTACAAACAATATTTTCCATCATAAAAAAGGGGGAAATATTTACAATTTTGGACCCAAGTCCTGTGATTTTGATGATAATTAATATTATTGAATTCCTTACCATGCTATCTCTTATTAACTGGTATTATTTCATATCTGCATTTATTAGCTCAAGATTGGGTAGACTGGATTAAGTATGTCATGAAATATTTATATTTGCAATTCTTATGTATTTTAATTTTTCTTGAGTCAAATCATGTCCTGGAAGATACTAAGCTTGGTGACCATACACACATACACTCAAGGGAGTAAGTTAGTGATAATAGCTGAAGTTAAATTTTTAACTAATCATATTGTATGATCCATAACATACTAGACGATCAGATATCAAAAAAATATTAAAATAACTAATTATGATAATTAATGTAAGATGAACTAATCATATTGTACGATGCAGATCGTACAACATGATCTGTTGAAATCAAGATCCCAGCTGCCAGTCATAATTTAAGCAATATTTTAAAATTCAATTTTTGTACTCATCATACTGTACGAAAGGTATCATATTGTATGATGTAATTAAATATTTCCTAAATTAATCTTGTGATTAAAAAACAAATTTAGATTAATTGATCTAGTGAGATCATACAGGATGATTTTAGCAATCATAATGTTCAACCTGATTCCTGTATGGGATGATAATTTATTATCGTCAATCAAACTTGATGATAATCCAAGTTATTTTAACTAATCATACTTGACGATGCTACAAATCACCTTGGATGATCAGCTCAATTCTTTGAACTGATCGTACAACTTCTATCTCTTCATACAATACTAATAGGAGTACTTTGCTCTAATTATATTTGATGATCCAGGATCGTACTGTAAAATCATAGTCACCAAAATTAAATTTAGGGCTTTTTGTGAGGCATTGTATTTAATCTCTCTCAAGTGACTGTTTCTTGGGTTTTTAGCTGTTGAGTGTTCTTGAGAGGGAGCTTTGAGAAGAAGATTTATCAGAGCTTTGGGAAGAATAGGGAGTACTTGTGTGTGAGGGAGAAGTAGTGTGAGGGGTTCACACGGTTGCTCTAAGAAAGTGTCTTGCCTTATTCCTCCAAGTGTCTATCTATGTTTCTTGGCTGGCTCTAGAAAGAAATTCTTCAGCCCAAGGATGTGGTTCTTTGCTATCACTATGAGGGTAAGAAAGTAGTTCAAGGTTATTTGCATTCTCCAAGATGGAGAAAAAGATTGATGGTTCGCTTCCATCACCTAGAGAGTGACAAAGCTTCTGGCTTTTCGCTGCACCGAGTTTGGTGGAAGTGATTTGTGTAAGGGCTTCTCTACATTACGGGGGAAAATGAGAGACACTATAGTGATAGTGCAATAATCAGAGTGGAGGACTCCGGGGAGAGGACGTAGGTTATTGTTTGAATCGAAGCACTATAAATCTCTGGTGTGTTTTGTTCTGATTTTTTATTCTCGCATTTTTGCTTTTTTGCATTTTAATTCTATTATAACTGCTTGGTGAAAATCATATTCAATGCTTTATTATACTGAAGAGAATATCATCATCATTGCTTAGATGTTTGGGTAAATTCATTGACTTCCGCACTAAGTGATAATTGTTACTTTTTTTTTCAAATACTAAAAAACCAAAAATATTGTCTTTATTTTTAAATTAAGCAACTAGTTTTTAAATTCACCAATTTACCCCCATCTCGGTGTGCCTAGGGGCAAGTTCACATAGGCTTAACATCCTTATAGAAATTTCACATTTGGATCTATATCTTTCGATCTTGTATCATTATTTTTTGTCGGCATATCTTCTTCATAATTTGAATTTTAAAAATAATCATAACCACGCAAATATCTTATATCTTTTTACCATCAATATCGAAGAAATAATGTTTGCCTATCAAAACCATCTTTCTAGATTATTTTTGCAATTCTTCAATATCCTTCCAATGAGTAGATAATCATAATTTTATAGGGAAAATATACTATTATCTTTATATCCTTCACAGTCAACTTCCATGATATTTAGCTCATCATCTTCTTGATCTTCTATAATCATCAAATCTTAATCAGATTATTCTATTTCATCTTCATTAGAAGCTCTGTAATTTCTAAATCTTATGGCAGACTTTTATCATCATTCAAGAAGGTTGAATATTCATTAGAGATTATAGTAGAATTTTCCTCTCATAGGGAAGAAATATTTTTTTCTATCTAATCCAGTAAGTGATTCGGAGTCAACCTCTTTTGGCATAATAAACTTAATTCCTTTAGAGGTTAGTGAGTCTATGATATTCTCAAGTTTAATTTGTAACTTAGTTTGGATACTACTCATGGTTTTGCTTATATCCACACATATATTATTTCCTTAAAATTTTCATAATCTTTACTTTGCACCAACACTATAACATGTTTCTCAAAGTCTTCTATAGTCATGATTAATATCAGGAATAATATAAGTAATACCAATATTGTTGTTCATGTCAACTTATATGACTTCAATCACTAATTCATTAGGAGTACCAAACCAATAATCAAAGAGACAAATTAGGACTTTACCTCCAGTTCCTTTTATTACTAGGCCTCTGATTCCAAATACAATAAAACTGATATTGATATATCGATGCTTGTGCTTATTTTTAATTTTTTTAGAGGCTTTAGGAGTGATTAAGTTTAGTATGACATCAGTCACACTTTGGTTGATGATATTTTATGAATTTATTATCTAATTGTAGGAAACTTTCTTTGATATATAAGTTGTGTAACAAAAATGAAATTAATAAGATGGATGATTGAAAAAATTAGGAATAAAAAAATTAAAAGTAATATATGAGAAGAAATATTAAAATATTAATAAAGATGAGGTGATTAAAAATTGATTTAAGTGATTTGAACATATACAACAAATGGTAAAATATTTGTCAATTAGCAAGTAAATAAATTAATGTTAAAAGATTTGGATGGAATAATGGTAAACCTAATGTTATTCAGATAAGCATTGTTCAAAATGATTCGTAAATTAAATTTAACACCTTAGATAATAGTCAACAACAAGAAATTAAAAATGAGAATTCATTATATAGACCTAAAACTGTGCATAGATTGACATTAATGAATATATTTCATAATAAAAAATGCATAAGGAATATTCAATTCATCCCTAAGGATAATAAAGAATATTCACTTATCGTTTCAATTATTAAAGTATATTAATGAATTTATTTTCATAATCAAACTATATAAGGAATATTCAATTATCCATAAGGATAAAAGAATTATTCACTTATCGTTTAATCTTGATGATAATTTCAGATATTTATTTTCATAATCAAATATATAGTAAATATTCAAATTACCCCTAAGGATAAAAATAATACTCACTTACCTTTTGATTATGAAACTAAACAATATTTAAAGTTTAGATCTACATTTACAAATTTTTCCTCTATCTTAGAAAATAAATTAAGATAGGGTTTATTTTAATCTGGGTCTAGACTCCCTATAGGGGTAAGCCCTTATAGTTAATTACATCTCCTAAAAGAATACTCTTGATTAAAGTGAAGAGTAAAGTTTTCAAATGTATATAGATTTAAAGAAATAGCTAGCTAATAAAATTTCAATGCATAGGCTTTAGATTATAAATTATATCGTTACAATTAGAATTTAGATTTTAGATTTTGAAAGAGGAGAATGGGAAATGAATGTGTAAAGACTAAGAGGGGGTATACAATCTATGCTTATACTTACCTAGAGTGACCTGCCAGCTAACAATCCTAAGCATAATCAATCATCACATGAATGCAAGATTAGATTGGCTCTATCCTCATAATCAAGGAATTTTAATTCAGAAAACTTTATAATCATGACTCTATAATATGTATATGATCACATAATGAAATTTTGTATGAATATTATTACAAATAAAGAAACTTTTATTCATTTATAATTTTATAGTACAATCCATGGTCTTCTGTAAAGAAATAGTGGCGAAGCTCCACCAACAACAACCTTGAATTTCTACTCCTATTTAAGTATAGATTTAAATATGATTGTTTATTATGGTGTTCAATCTTCTGGATGTTGAAACTTCTATAGTATTCCAAAAGATAATGATCTCCAAAAGAACAAAAATCACTTCCTTTTAGAACCTATAAATGTATATAAATAATCATTTTCAATTTTTGATAACTCTTGGCATTGTACAACTTAATCTAGCTATACAAAGATATAAAAATATTTACAAAATTGCTTATATATTTTCCTTTACATTATTTTCTAGGTACATTCCAGTTTTGCAAGAATATAAAAGAGAGTAGTTATAAAATTGCACATATAAAATAGTGAAGTGTGAGCAGTTATATATATACAAAAATTTAAATTGTAATAAAATTACACGGTTCTAAATTTTAACTCCAATGTCTTATACAACAATAAAAAGTAAATATGAGATCCAAAGTATAGAAAGGAAAAACACAAACATGAATGCCCTCTAGGTAAGGCACTCCAAATAAACTAAATCAATTCATCGACCTATCCTAAGCTAGAGTTGGTTGTCCTAGCAAATCATCTAAGTGTGTGAAGAAAGGCTGTGTGGCTTGGATAGGTTCCTAGGTTTTATTAGTTTAAAATTATATATAATTCATTTGATTTATTTAAGGTCTTTAATGGGTAATTTGAATTTAAGTATTTAATGCTTTAGATATTTTAAATTTTATTTTTAATGAGGATTTTAATTATATTAATTATTAATTTAAGGTTTTATAAAACATATCGCTCAATAACTTCTACGTGTTAGAAGCTTTTAATTAGCAAGTCCTATGCTTATATTTGTAATGCCACGAGTCCTCCAAAATTGGGATAGATAGAGTCCTTCATTTTAATTAAGTATTTTGGTTCTTAAAACTTCCAATCAAATACACCTTTACCATTTTGAAAGGAATCAAGCATAATGGTATAAAAGCTATAATATCTAAATATTTTATTATTAGCTTTTAAATTAATTTAGTTTGATTGACAGTTGATTTATTAAATTTAAAATTTTAATATCTACATTCTATCAAAAATTATTATTGTCATTATCGTAACGGGTATGAGGACTAAAGCCTCCTTAAAACACATAGCTCCATAGCAGCTCGAGATAGTCCAACTTAAAAAATTTATGAATATAGTGTTGGTTATTTATCTTACTATTATTATCCGATTTAATTTACTAGGTTGGTGATTTATTGATTTTTGATGATTTATTAATTTTTCATATTTTAATGAATATTTTATTGCATTTAATGTGTGGTCCATTTTTTTACCTTTTAATTTACATTAATTTCTTGATTTTTATATTTTTTTTAAATAATATAATTGGATTTGGATTTTTATATAATTAGTTATGAATTTTATAAGTTTAGTGTTTATTTATGTAAATTGAATTTTAACCAAATAACTTATTTTTGATTTATAGAAATTTTATGAGTTTTTATACTTTTTCTAAATATTAGATCCTAAAATAAGTAAAATGCATTTGAGTTTGCTCGATTTGGATTTTGTTAATTAATTGTGAATTTTATAAGTTTGATGCATTTTATGTACTAAACTTGACCCAAATGTTAATTTTTTGATTTACAGTGAATTTTAGAATTTTTATATTTTTTATTAATATTAGACCCAGAGATGAGTCCAATGCTAGTGAGTTTGTTGGATTTGGAGTTTTATATAATTAGTTATAAATTTTTAAAGATTGATGATTTAATGTATTTATTTAATTATTAAGTTAGGATGCTTTTCTTATTTTTATATCAAATTAGCTCTAAACCTCTTGAAATTTTTCCCAAATGTTAGAAATGCTCCTAGGGATATTTCAAGAGTATGAATTTTTTTTGGTATTTTAAACATTTTTATTATTATTTATTTTAATTAATTCTTTAATTTTATTAACAATTAAATTATATTTTTTGGTAAATTTAAGAGGCTTTTAGTTTTCCTCTATTAAACTTTTAATTCTTATCATTTTGATTTATTAAATATAATTTTTAGATTTATTATGGATTTATTGTGAAGTTTCAAACATCATAGGTCAATTATGTACATGAATCTTAGGTTTACTAAATGATAGACCAAATAACCTTCAAGTATAACGAAATTTGAAACACTGCTAAATAAATACATGTTATTCAAACTCAATGAATTTGGGCTCATGATAGTCTTCCTAAGTTTCACAATAATTATGAAAGCTAAATGCATATATAGCTTTGATAATTTATTTTAGGAGCTACACTAACTAAATTTGGGTAAAATTAAAGGCTAATTATCCTCTTCACAAATATAAACATGTTATAAAAAAATTCTAAGAAAATTTGAAATACTTTAAGAGTTATGAATTTTCAAAGTTTTGAGTGAAAAATGGACACATGACTTTGGAAATTCAAATCACAAAAATTATGAGCTCACCATGACTTTAAAAAATTACAGGAGTTAAATAACATGCTCAAGAATTAACTCCCAAAAATAGAGCTCAATTGGACCATGGATCTTGAGAAAATAAGAAAACCTTCATAGATGATTTTCTCAAGATCTATTGGTTAAAAGTTGTTTGAATTATTTTTTAGAAAATATTAGGGCTCAAACCTTTTCCAACGAGTCCAAGATCACTCAATTTGAGTTTGATTTTAATTTTTTGTGAATTTTTAAAGTTAAAAGCATTTACATGAATTTTAAATTCATTAATTGCATCTAGCCGTCACGATAAATAATTTCCAATCATTGGCGTGGATTCTTTCATTATATCGGGGCTAATGATTGGTAGGACATGTGGCAAGCTATAGCAGCGTGACATAACCACTGTAGTTGCTTGATAAAATAGTTGGATTGATCATGGGAGGAGTGTAGTATGGAGATTGTGCCATGTAGACATTCTGTAGCTCTAAGAGATATGTGTTCAAGTCTTGGGGTAGAAAATCATGCAACTTATTGATCTAGGCCATCCGATCGTTCAATCGAAAGGCTTAGATTGAATTAAAAAAATTATGTTCAAATTGAACTAAATCTTTAAATGCTTATAAATTTGATCCAACCATTCAAATTTGAAGAAATTTGAAATAGAAGATCCCAACACCCTATACTTTTACTCACAAGAATTTGGAGGATCCATGCATTAAGATCTTAGGAAAAATGCAATTAGAAATTTAAAATTTAAATTGAGATTTCTCACTAACTTCTACATGAATTTCCAAGATCTTAGACTATATGAATTGCCTAAAGGGTCCACTTCAAGTTCCTAGAAGACTCCATGAGCTGGATTCGATTAGATCAGAATTTGGCTAGAGATAATCCTTTAACTCTCATTTTCTCTCTCTCTCTCTCTCTTGATGGTTTGGAGTTTTCTTGAACTGTAGAAGGAAAAGAGAAGCTATGGATGAGTTGAGGGACCTACTATGAGGCTGGGGAATTAGTTTGATCAACTCATTTCCCAAGGGAGAAGAGGTATTTATAGGAGAGAGAAAATTAGATGGAGGGCTTGGATCTTGCCACCTAACCGAAGGCCAATAACCATTTCAATTAGGGACTGACTAATAGGATACAAGAGAAGGTTCTACAGAGTTTGAAAGCATATGGGTTATTATTGAGGAAGTTATGGTTGAACTAACGATTGGAGAGAGGTTATTTTAGAAATCTTGCCACAACAATAACAGAGGTGGAATGAGCTTGACATGAGCTATAAGAGGAATGTTCTAGAGCCTATTCAATTTAATGGTTAGGTCCAATTTGGGCTAGATCAAGATTGGCCCAACAAAGTGGATTTTCGGTGGCTTGGTTTAACTTAATTAGCTGACCCAGGTCAAACCATGGGTTGGGATTCATGGGTAATGTGCATTGAGTCAATATACACCTGCTACAACTATTTAGGGAATTTAGTTTTACAAGGGTTGGGTTTTAGCTCACAAAAATCCCTTTTTGTCCACTTAGTTCATCTTAAATGGCTAAACCAGATGGGCCCAAAGGCTAAAAAATTTTTAGATAGCTCATAGGGATCCAATTATCCCCCAGAATTTGGTTCAATGGTGAGGTCAAAATCATAAGTTTTAAATTTTTAAAGTGTATAAGGCACGTTTTGGTCAATCAGGTTTGACCAGGCGTCAATGATTGGTCTAACTTATTCCAAATGATATTTTAGACACGTTGGAAGTGGTCCCATGATTTGGTTGGATCATTTGGTTTAAAATACATGTTTAAGGGCTAAAGGGCCTCTTTGATCAACCTAGGTTAACTTGGTCAACCAAGTTTGACAAAGGGTTTGAACTTGATTCAATGCATTCTAAATGATATTTAGGGTTTATTGGAGGTGGTCCCATATAATGGGAGGGTCATTTAGTTCAAAATGCATGAATAAAGGCTAGAAAGGTTATTTGTTCAGCCTTGGTTGTTGATCAATCAGGGTTGACCAGGGCTTGGACTTTTTTTATTATTTTTATTTTTTTTAATATTTTTATTTATTATTTTCATGGTTTACCATGGTTGACCAAGGCTTGGACCTTAGTTCAATACATTCTAAATGATATTTAGGGTTTGTTGAAGAAGGTTGTATGGCTTGGTTTGAATGGGCTATGTTGAGGTTTAGGAAAACATCAATTTCTAGGGCTTAGGGTTTTAGGGTTTTATGGTCAACCATGGTCAACCCAGATTCAATGCTAGTTTAATGCATCATGATAATGATGATGATCATGACCAATGAGTTTGGAGAAACTTCCAAGGTCAAATATCACAATATGCCATATTTAGTGGCATAAACCATAAATATTTGAAGGTTTTATAGCCTATGAAAATGCTTTGAGTTTTAGTGTTTAGGGATCTTGAAAATCCTTCAAACTGATGTGAATGACCCTAGGGATATGCCTAATCAATATGCAAGTGATAGATCATGAATCCAAGGTCGTCAGGTCAGGTTTCATGGCAATGGAAATTTCTCCGAAAATATGTTATGGACCAAAGGGTTTTGAGTTTAATTCTAACACTGTAGTTTGGAATTTTGAATTGTCAATGAGTTTAGGCACTGGATTGGATTTATATTTGATTTAATCAATGATTCAAGAGGATTTAGAGTTTGAAATACTCAGATCATTAACATTCATCGATGATCATCAGCTAACTATCACTGAGGATTGGCAACTGATGAATTTTATTCTTGATTTAGGTTTTGAATTGATAAATGGAAGTCAATGATTGAAGGAATTTTAGCTTTCCAATGATCATATCACTAACAATCATTTAGTTATTGTTAAGTGATAGATCAAATGATCAAATGGCAGTCAGGGTTGATGATCTAATTATGATTTTATGTGTGGGTGATCAAGACACTATGCTAATGAATAGTACATAGTTTGATTTAGGATTTGAATTATGGTTGAATGATTGATGTATGGAGATTGATGTTTGATATATGAAAAATGTTTTATATTATCACATTTATCAATATTTTAAATTTCTTCACAACTTGCCATATATCACGCAAGTTATTTGCCAAAGTTGCAACAAAATTTTGTAAAAAATTGATTGTTAATTATGAAAATTATAAATCTCATTTTGATGTAAATAAAAATATACAATTCAGATCAGGTGATAACATAATAAAGCATATATATCCTAAAAGATTTTCTAGAATAATAGGATCATATAAAGTCATACAACATATTGGATGAATATGATAATTTCAAGGTTATGAAAATCAGTGCAATTGTTGAACCGAAAGAAGGAGAAATTCAAAGTTCAATGGTTCGACTAGGATTGAGAAGTCGGTTTAATCGGATGATATAATAAATATTAAAATTATTTAAATAGTATTTAAATGATATAATAATGGTATAATAATCATACAATAATACAAATTTGTGGCTAACAATAAAAAAAATCATACATAAATAAAATTTTCTATAAATTTGCATATATAAATTATTTTATATTATTTATGTTAAATAATTTATAATTAATAAAAAGATAAAAATTATTTTTTATAATAAATATACTATTATTAACTAAAAATAAATATTATTTATATTTTTAAGAATTAATTTAAAATATGTTTAAAAATATATAACATATATATTGTGAGCTTTATAACCTCTCCACATCTATTTATTCTCATATCACCTGAGAACTTTCTCTTACTGTTGTTTATATAACTTTTTCGATTTTTATGCCTTGAGAACTTACATAGAGTGGCAGAGTCATGTGAACATGCTTTATTGGTGGTTTTGAGCAAATAACTATTATAAGAATTTTATACTTATTAAAAAGTAAATATTTTAAATTTAAATTAATTTGTTAAATGTGAATACTATTTAATATTTTATCTGTAATGTATTATATTAATTTATTTAATTATTTAAATAATTCAACAATTGAACTGATCAATTCAAAGGAACCAAGACCAGTACGTCGGTTGAGCTGACAATTCTGGCTTGTTCAATTTAGTTTAATGGAAAAATAATTCTCAGGATGGATGAGACTAGCCTTTTGACCGGACCAATTTTTAAAACCTTGGAAATTTCAAGGAGTTTTGGTATAAATCTAGTCTTCAAATATTCTATTTCACTTATTGTATAAATCAGCCACTATTGCTCTTTTCATTTCATCCTTTGGAATTCACACATCATTACATAGTACATTCTAGAATATTAGATATTGAGATTTTTTGCATTATTGATGGCAGAAATCATGATCACCTTGTGAGGCCTATATTCCTAGCTTATTAAATTTTTTAATTGTCTATTTTCACCCATATTTTGGTTGATGATTGCTTGTATGATGAAATTTGATCAAAGTTTTTAAGATGTTTTTTAATTGCGATATCAGATCTGATGAAAACTTGATGTTTATGATTTTAAAATTTTATACATAATTTTAATTAAGTGGTCATTAAATTATAATCTTCGTTAAATTTTACATGTCTTAGAACATGCATCAAAAGGAAATTAAAAATTAATATATGATGGTCCATAAAATACAAATTAAGATTTCATGTGCATGACTTTAATGCATTACATCATATAATATTATAATCACATCATAAAAACCTAGATCCTAATTAAAAAAACATTCAATTTAATTCCATCATAAATAAAAAATAAAAAATAAAAATAAAAAAATAAAAACTTTCAGGAAATAAAAAAGTTTAAGCAAACAAATAAAATCACCAGTTTAAGAAAAAATTCAAGAAATCTATAAACAAAAGATTCATTCAAACAAATTAAATTAGAAAAGGATGCCAAATATTTTAAATGTCAAAAGTTATTCTTCAAAAAAAGATCAATGTCATGCGATCCTAGTAAAGCTCATGACCTCTCAATTCCTAGGCTCTTCATTTTCTGACTGAGGTTTCCTCTGTGAGGTTGTGGGAAAATTATTAGGTCCGGTTACCGGACCTCAGCGTTCGGACGCCAAAAGAAACACGCCATGTGGCAAATTTTTTTATTATAAAATTTTTACTTTATGTCTTTTCAGCCCGACCCAACCCGAAGATGTTTTAAAATTTCGAATACAAAAATAGCGCACGAAGAGTTTCTACACACGACATTTTCATTTCCATCGGTCGAGCTGTTCTTCATTCATTGGCATTTCCATTCTTGCAAGACATTCTTCCCGGCGGTAGACAATGATGGTTGAGTACTGCATTTTAGAAAAGGTAATGTTGCGCCTTTATTGCGCTTTCGTTGCTCATAAGTTGCGTTTATGGTGCGCTTTTAAGTTATATTTTTATTTTTAGGGTTTACTGTTGATTTCATATATACTACTTTGTTCAATGTGATCTTAAAAAGTTTATGAACCTTATCTCAACCTTCTTCCGAAAAGAGGAAACCAGTAACAAGCAGAAGCTTTAGTTGAGCATTATGTGCGCTTTAGTTGCGATTTCGCTTTAGGTGCGCTTTAGGTGCGCTTTAGTTGAGCTTTAGGTGCGCTTTATTTGTGCTTTAGTTGCGCCTAAATGCGCACCTACAGAGCTTTAGATGTGCCTAAAAGCGCAGCTAAAGTGCTTTAGTTACGCCTAAAAGCGCACCTACAGAGCTTTAGATGCGCATAAAAGCGCAGCTAAAGCGCTTTAGTTGCGCTTTACTAATTCTTTATTTTTTTCAGATGCTGTATCAAAGGCCAGTAACTTCGCGATGCTATGTTACAACGTTCAGAAAAATTTGCGATGAATTTGCCGAGATAATTGATGATGAAGTTGAGCAAACCTTTCGAAATTTGAAAATTTATCAATTTTTGAAGTTTCCAGCATTCCAGCAGTGCATACCACTGCTATTTGAGATTCTGAAATTTTGGAATACTGTTGATGAAGGCTTTATTGTCAATGGTCATTTGCTTGAATTCACTTCTGATGAGGTTTCATTGTTGACAGGTCAGCTTTAGAATAAGGAATTTTTGAGATGTTTTTATACTTTAAATTTTCTACATTTGGCTAATTAAACAAAAATTTCTCACAGGTTTGCCTAACAGAGGTGATGAAATAAAATGGAAGGTTGATCCATTGACTGGACCTCTCTCAACCGATATAAAAACTGAAATCACAAAATTAGATAGATTAACCGATAATGCTACTAAGATAAAGACCTTCATAATGTTTTTGTTATCTAATATTTTTTTCCACTAAATAACCATAAAATCCCTAGAAGGCTCATGTCTATAGCAAATAATGTAAATGAGTTCACATCAATTAATTGGGCTGCATGCATAAGGAATTTTATGGTCAATGAATTCAATACAATTCTTGACAAGTTTGCAAACGAAAAACCATTGGGTTACATCAATGATTTTTTTCCTCTCCTACTGGTAAGTCTCGTGTACTAAATTTATTTCATTGCATTAAGGTTTTTAATATTAATTTATAATGTTTTATGTGTGGTATTATACATATATGGTTTTTCAAACACTTTTCCAGTAATAAACCATCCAATCCGGACTCAAGACCTCATTTTTTGAGATGGGAGGGGAATACAGACATGTACTATACCCAAGACAGTGCAACAAAGTTATTTAAATTTTTGAAGAATAATGAGGTAATTTTTAAGACTAAATTTTAATTATTTTTTTATTGTTAGATAGCGCAACTAAAGGGCAACTAAAGCGCAACTAAAGCACAACTAAAGCGATTTGGTTGTGCTTTTAGGCGCAACTAAAGCACTTTTGGTGGGCTTTTAGGCAAAAATAAAGCTCAACTAAAGCGAAATTAAAGCGCAACTAAAGCACTTTAGGTGCACTTTTAGGCGAAAACAAAGCGCAACTAAAATTGATATTAATTTTATCTTTTATGCAGATTTATACTGTTCTACAGAATGTTACAGACAAAGAAGTAGAACAATTAGGGGCTGACTTAAATGCTCTTCAGAACCGTGATATCCATCCAGATGTGTATGCCATCAAACTTCATTCACCAAAACCCAAAAAAATTCAGACCTCTCCACCTCCCTCTCCCCATTCTCCTCACGTTAAACCACCTCAAAGCTCTCCTCAACCACCTACTCAACCTTCTCAACCTGCTACTCGACCTCCTACTGAACAACAAAGCCCTAAATGGGTACTCGTTGGGAACCCATTTGGTACCCACACTCTATGCGGGCGGACTTCACCCACCTACGCCCATCCATGGTGACTTTCGGGATGTCGTACCCACCCATACTCACCCACTTTCCATGCTTTTTGAATGTAGTCTGCCACATACTGATGGCATTGAGACTTGTTTCCATTTGCTCTGACTGCAAACTTTTATGCCGCATATCAGAATTTATCATGGTCACAGCACAATTCAGTGATGCGCACTGCACAGTGAGGATTACGATAATATACAACATACAGTGATTATCAATGTAAATCAATTTATCCCCTGATATAGATCAGTACCCACCCATACCCACCTATGAGGTTTTGGGCGTACCCATACCCACCCATACCCATTGGGTATGGGTTGGTACGTGGGTGGGTGTGGGTATGGGTACCCAATGCAGTGCGCGATAATATACACATACAAAATTATACTCAACAACATTTCTACATGATCTTAGAAGGTGTCGGTCGACAGGGCTAGCCAATTCATGGTTGTGGGATTCAATAAATCTTTTGACATGCCAGTAACCATCTTCATCGACTACAAACCTCACCATAGATGGACAACCGGTTCTAACATCTGGTTTAGTAAATCTCTTTGTTGAATTCAGATAAATACTTCTCTTGAAACCAGCTTTTGAGCAGACAAAGTCCTTGGATTTTATCTTCCTAGAATTTAGCCTGAAACTGTGATGATCCTTCCGCACGCTAAAGCCATTATCATGGGCATAAGTACAATAACATTCATATGCTTCTCTCTCATCTTCATAAACAGCCTGAGATGAAAAAAAAACATCAGATCAGAAAGTGCAACTAAAACGCAACTAAAGTGCAACTAAAGCGCAATTAAAGCGCAACTAAAGCGTAACTAAGGCGCAACTAAAGCGCATCTTCTACAGCTTTCCCAAATCTAAAATCAATGTTTTTCTTCTTCCTAAAATAACTAATTTTATAGATAAACAATAAGATCTAAGAGTTTATTAACTTTTTCACCTAAACACTAGACTGATTGCACAGCTTTGTTTAATTCTAAGAGCTTGTGACTCTAATGACTGAAAACTATATAACCTTTTTCTACACAGCTAAACACTTATAACTTTCTAGCTCGTATTTTCTTCATACAACTTACGCTGAGATTGAAACTTACAGAAATGTTGAAACCTGAGGAAGATCCAACTAAGTTAACTTTCGATTCATTCATACTTTTGATTTCATGCACCCCTTGCCCCTCTCTCTTTGGTGAGCAGTCCATCTCTTCTCTGCAAATTCCTAGCTCATTTTTTCTTCAAAAGCGCGGGGTTCTAAAATAGCATTAACCCTATGTTTAAAATGAAAATAACACTGGGTTGGGTCGGGACGATCGGGCTGAAAAGAATAAAAAAAATTTGCCACATGGCGTGTTTCTATTGGCGTCCGAACGCGCAGATAGGTCCGGTGACTGGACCTAATAATTTTCTGAGGTTGTGGGACCTTTCTTAGCAGTGAGAGCTTTAATTCATGGCACCTGCTCTGCCCGTGCTGTATTGACTAAACCAAAACAATCCAGAAGGCTCTTCCTCTACCTCCACGTCGAAGCTCACCTCACACCTCCAAAAATAAAAATCAAAATTGTGAGAATAAATTTAGAAGAAAAGCTTCAACTCATGGAAAAAATAATAAAATTGGAAACTACAAGAAGTACTGTGGCCCTGGTTATATCCCTCACTTACTGAAATAAAAAGATAAGCAGGAAAAGCTAACAAGATGAGCATTTTCAGGGGCAAAATCAAAGTTGAACGTGAAACAATATGTAATTGATTATTAATCTAACAAGATGAGAAGGGTTAAGAGATGAAGTGAGGGCTGATTTCTCTCTCTCTCTCTCTCTCTCTCTCTCTCTCTCTCTCTCTCTCTCACACACACACACACAAACACACAAACACTTTGAGCTTATGAAGATAACTTTGAAGCAAAGATTATACCCATCCAAGATAGTCAACATTGTTTAAATAAATCAATCTACAATCAAATTTCAATAAATTTGCAAGAGTTTATTCACGTCTCTAAAGCCTTTATAATCAACTAATTTGCCCTTTCAGATTGAATAATTAGATGTTATTAACTACCTTTGGATTGGGTACGATGAAGAAAATAGCCTTGATATTTTCTCTGCCCAACGCAAACTTGAGTTCTTGAAAATCACTATAGTTTATCTCCAATTCAAATGTGCCCAGGTATTCAAAGCCTGCATCCTTCTTCCAATCAATATTTTTTTTAACACAAATTGAAGGTTATAACATTCATCATACATCAAATATAACAATAATCATCAAATTCAAATTTAGTTCAGAACAATATTCTAAGAATGTAAAGTTAACTAAGAAGAATTTCAAATTTGTTAGATTAATTTGTGTTGAGTGCACATTTTTTCAAAAACAAGTCTAATGAATGTGAAACTTATCCCAATATTTTTGCCCTGTAATTAATTGAGATACATAAAAAATAACACTAATAAAGGTAATTTAAGGATATTAATTAATCCAAGAAGCTAGGACGGCTAATTAGAGTGGGATCCTTTTGATGCTGTATAACAAAAATTCTGCCAGTGATCTTATCAGCCACTCCTCCCATAAGGAGAACAAACTTACTCAAATCTAGCCTACCAACACATCTAACTGGCTTGTCGTTTGCTGCTTAGAAGATTGGTGATATTAAATGTGTGCAGGATTATAAAATCTCTGTACATAATATATACACAGGCTTTTAATTGCATCCTGATCATTGATAACATGGCATATATGGATGGACGATTAAGATTTACTCATGTTCTAATTTATAATAATATTCTAGGAATTATATATATGATATTATTTATAGTGAAACTTTTAGTTGTTTTATAATTTCTTATAATATTTTAATTAAATTGTATTGCATAAAATTGAATTGTCCCTACTCTCATGCTATCTTTTTAAATGTGCACAGTTTCTAAAAAATATGCTTGTTGCAAGTGGAAACATTTACAATAATAAAAGCTTGTTATGTTACTATTGTACAACAAAATTTCATACATACATAAGTTATAAGAAGCTCATTAGAATAGAAAGAATTTTATGAAAAAAACATAGGAATATGAAAAATAGGGGGTCTTAACCAAGTTGAAATGATATCACTAATATGAGTCTTATATAATAAAAGATGTGCCTCAAAACAATACATTAATATAATGTTTAGACATAAATTTTGAATTATTACATCAATGGTGGAAGTAAAAGCCTTGAGGTGTTATTAGAGGTCATTATTGTTTCTGTTATAACTTAGACCAAAGCAGTCTAGGCATTTCGCACGACTAGAATCGTACGCGAGCCACCCCCTTTCGTTTGCTCGGGATCATGACCAAGCCGCATACAACAACTGTCCCTTTCACGTGCTCGCTTTCCCCTCTCTCTAATCATATGAATCACACAATTTACCCCACCTAATGGGTTTCTCTCGCCCTTAGCTCCTTCTTTCTTTCATCATTAAAGGTTAAAGAAAGGTAGGACATCGCTTATTCTGCTTCTCTTTTCTTTTTGCAACCAACAAACCTCCCATTCCTCTCTCTCGCAACCACTAGATGATTTCTCCCTCTCATAGCCATCATTAGAGGAAGTTCTACGCCTTTTATCTCTTTTAATCAAATGCTTAAATGTGCTTTGAGACAACTTGAAGGTTCTTCTGACACACCAATAGAGGGGGTGAACTAGTAATTTTAAAATTTTTTTGTTCAAAAACATAACAAGATATGCTAAAGCATTTAGGAGAATAAAAAATTCAAATAAAAAACCAAAAGCTAATATTGTTTTTTATTTTTTGAAATCAAATAATTTGTTTGATAGATTTTTTTTGAATTTCAAAACAAAATTTTTGGCCAGAGAGTTATCAGCCAAAAAACCTTCACAAAGATAACAAAAATTAAACTAGAATGAGATAAACAAACTGCAAGAAATGTAAGAATATGCAAATGAGATTTAAAGTGGTTCGGTCAAATCAACTTACGTCTACTCCTCAAATGTCCTCCTATTTAGGTATTGCACTAAATGATGCTTCTTTAGAACACAACTAGGCAGAGAAGCCCTTATCCATCATAGAGAATTCCTTTATAGACTCTAAAGAATCTCCCTCATTTCACCTCCCAGCCTGACAGAGATGCCATCCATGCTCACTCCAACTCAGATGTCTATCCCTCCTTTCACCTTAAAGACTAGTAGAGATATCATCCCTCCTTTAGCTCCTCACTCCAGTTGAGATGTCAATCCCTCCTTTCGCCTCTCATCCTGATAGATTGCCAATCCCTAACCTTTTCGGTTAGCAGGTCTTTCACTCCAAAGACTTTTCTTACTAGAGATCCTCTCCAAGAGCTTCACAAAACACAACAAGAAGACAAAAGGTGAATGATAGCCAAATTAATCGTGTAAATCCCCTCACACCCCTTAGCTCCCTCAAGGTAACCTCCCTCTCTCAATGTCTTCTCCTCTCTCTCTCTCCCTTATGAAGTAAGTACTCTCCAAGATCTCTCCCTAAAAGAAAGCATCTCTGACTGTTCAATAACTCTATCCCTCAAGACATGTCAAGAGTTTATATAGTGGGCTCTTAAAAAACATAATTTTCAAATATAAGTTTTTACACTAATGATTATCTGTGAAGGTACCCGCTCATAAGTGTCTTGTAGGTTATATTCACGTCGAGTGAAAGGAGCATTCACTCCTTTCTCAGAACAGTTCAACAGACTTGCTTAGGAGCTAAGAAGGAGCTTAATACTAGAGCATGTTTGTCCATCACTGGCCACATCTTCAAGACAATCATCCTACTCCCCAAGGGGCAGGGGGGACCTCAGAAGTTCATTTTTTATTTGGGCAGATCTTTATTCATCTCAACCAGAGCCAAGCCTGCCATGGGACATACAATAAACAACTAAGTGGCATATATCACCTCTACATACATCTCTCACAACCGGGTTGATTTGAAGACTACATCAAGACACTACTCATTCCTCACCTGAACACGGTGATTTCAAACTGACTCTCTACTTCATGCCAGACCTTTCTCTTGACCACGTTCAAATGATAGTCACCCCCATTCACTTCCACAAGGAAATCCCAAACCATCTTCTAGCCAACACCAATATGGACCATAAATTCACTCGCCCTCCCTCCATAACTGACATTCCACTTAACATTAATGGTCAAGCCATAACAAAGACTGATGGGACAAATACTATATCTAGCATACATCACCGGTATGCTCTCATTGCCTTCAGCAACTAGCCTCAATCAATCAAATAGCTCGAAGGGCTAGTTGATCTAGTGCTCATTATGAGTCTCTAAAAAAAGAACATGCTTTAAATCCAGCCACCGACAATGCTTGTCTTTAGGTGAGAGATGAGAACTCCAGTCCTACAGCCATATGGACCAAAGAAACCAAATTAGGGACCATCTCCTTCTTTAGACTAATATTCAAAGCAAGAGTACCTCCAAGTTCAAAATGCATTACCTTGAAGCCTACCGAGGAAAAAAAATCATATGAAGACTTTCAAGTCTATGACTTCTCTCCTGAGTATCAACAATGTCCTCCGGTGTGATCTCTTCTTCACTGCTCAAAGAGACTCAATGTTAAAGTTGTTCAGTTGCCTAACCAGCGAGGTGATCACCACCTTCTTCTAGTTTAAACAGTTGATCATCGCATAGTTTACTAGTGCCTAGAGACCCCCAAAAGATTCTAAATTTTGCTAAAAATGTGATAAGAATTTAGCGAGTCACTAATAAGATTCACATTAAGATTCTAGAAAGAAATGCTTGATGTGAAAGACCTTAAACTGATAGACACCCAAACTACCTTAACCATGTGGCTAAGAGAAGGTCCCTTTTGGTATGCACCAAGCCTGAAGAAGCCAAAGACACTAGCAGACTTGCTGGAACTTACCAACATTCATGTCAACGCTGAGGAATACAAACACATAAATGAATCTTCCATAACCGCTTCACGTCCTAATCTCTCCATAAGGAAATATCCCCTTTTAAGATAGCCAAAAAAAGGGTTTGGTCCAAAGAAAGAAAGGATAAATTATTAAGCTTTTAGAGTAATCAGTGGTGCACTGATCCCTATGAGATAGCCATTCATGAAAAATTTCTAAAAAAAAGTACCATTAGATGTATGCACAAAGTTTACTCACTGACCTTAGGAGTGTCCAATTTATTCTTGACTTAGGGTTCCATGGTCAATCTTGCTCAGGCCATTAAGAATAAGGAATTCTTCAGAAGAACGCCACCTATGAAGATTGGCAGTGCTCGAGATAAGTCAAGGTATTGTGCATTCCACAAAGATCATGGTCAAGACACCAAAGAGTGCTGTTCTTGGTCAAAGAACTTATCAAATCCAGAAAACTTACAAAATTCATCCTCGTAAATCTGGAGCGATGACCAAGAAAATCCTCAGTTAAAGAAGGCACCAACGAGCCTAGACTGGCTCAAGCAATCCACATTGCAGGGAGAATAAAGAAGTCATGCAATCATAAGTGACAATCAAAGAAATGTCCCTAGACATACAAAGAAGTCTTGCTATGAAGAAGTCAACATAGCATCATGCTCGCGATCCTCTAAAAATACACCAATCGCTTTTAACAGCAAAGATAAACCAATTGGGGACATCCCAAATAATAAACACATATTCATCATAACCTTCATTACCAACTCTCAAATAGATAGCATCCTGATAGATATAAGGAGTTTAGTGAATTTAATTTTCAAGGTAGTCTTCGATAAGATGACTGTGATTACCCCTCAACTAGCTCTTACTTTAGGACCCCTTTATAGATTCTCTTAGAAGCACATGAAAATTGAAAGAATAATTCCCCTACCTCTCACCTCTAGTGAAGTAAATCATCAGTTCACTACCATGGTAGGCTTCATCATAATTGACGCTAAGCTACTTACATTGCCATAGTCGATAAGCCACTACTGAATACCTTCAGTGCTATGGTTTGCACATACCACCTCTCCGTCAAATTTCCCATCAAGGGAAAGGAAGTTATGGTGAAAGACGACCTTACCCAATTATGTACCTGCTACTTATATGTAGTCGGTCTAGCTGACACTTTTGAAGAAATCCTCCAATTGAAGATAAAATGATACCCTAGTCTCGAGACAACTGAAGCCATCGAAGAAGCACCAACAAAAGAAAATAAACTAGGCAAATCTTTCTGAATTAACATCTCTTTCAATAAGGAACATCAAGACTAGTTAATATAAACACTCTGAAACCAACTCAAAGTATTCATGTTGAAAGCTGCAAACATGCTAGGCATCAACAAAGAGTTCATAGGCCACCAACTAAATTGTGTAAATAAGATAATAGAACTTTCTTTTTAGGATACTCAAATTGTGTAAATAAACTTGTTAAGTAAGATTTAACACCCTCAAATTAGACTAGAGGTGAAGCCCAGCAATTTGAACACCTATGGGCTACAAAATACCATAAATACGCATCAAGAATGGGTATTGGCTTTGCTACTCTAAATTTGTTGATGATGATAAATATTGCTTAGTCATATCAAATAATCTAGAATCTAATAATCTTTTTTGGTGAATATTAAATCTTTTAATGAACTCTGTTTTGAAACTTTAGATGACCTGGATAACTCTCAAGTTATTGATGCACCTCCAAAACTTGAAGAGGATATTAAATCCATAATAGACGATCTCAAAGAAATAAATATGGGCACTGAAGAAGACCCTTGTCAAATGTTTTCATAAGTTCTTTATTGAATGAGGATGAGATGAACAACATAATTTAGTTATTACCTGAATTCAAAACTGTTTCCCCTGGAGTTATTATTATCCCCAGACATAGTAGTTCACAAGTTGGCAATTCAACCATATATAATTCTAGTAAAATAAGTGCCTTGACAGATGTTACTCAACATCGAGCAGCAAGTCGTGGCTAAACAGTTTTGCAATTAGATTTGAAAAGAGATCCTTTCAAGCCTCGTCTTAGAAAAATATCTGATAAAACAGTTTTGCAAAGTAAGGAATCAAAAATCATGATTTTTAATCTCAAGTATTTGAAAATATTAAGTGGCGCATGAATTTTTCTAAGAAATTTAAGGATCTGAAAGAGAAGAAAGCTTATTTCATTATGGGCTCATTTTATGCCTCTTTTTCAATTTATTTAGTGCACTTTGTGCATCTTTTGATTTTTGATACACTTTATGTATCTTTCTAATTGTTGGCATCATTGTGCATCTTTTCATTTTTGGCCCCTTTTGTGCCCCCTTTTTTTTCTTTTTTTAAGCTTGCTTCCTTTCATAATCATCAAAAAATCTCAGTTGTGAACTTACCCTCCAGACATAAGAGAAGACAAAACTCACTCTCTACAATAAGGAGGTGTAATCCATAGAACAAAACCATACTACATATGGTAAGTGCAATCACCTGATTACAAAAACCATAACAATGATTTAAAGCTTTGAAAATACTATTCATATGAAGTAGATTACTGTTCGAAGATAAAATAGATCTCTATTTCAAAAACCAACTTTTTAATTTTGAAGAAGATTTTTATCCAATAGAAATAAGACACTATTAAAGGAGTTAGAGGAAGAGAGACAATCACCAATGTTTCTTCCTTTTAATAAATTCAGTTGAGTCAATCACTGCTAACAAGCTTCAAAATAAAAATAGGGCAAAACTCCCAGTTAGAAATCTAGTTTATCAATAGTAGTGAGCAGTGATCTGATTCTTAAAGGAATAAATAGTAAATAAGAAAAAAAGGAGAACAACAAATAACCCAAGATAAGCAAACTAAAATAAGCAAGAAATAACCAAAAGCAAATCAGCAGGAAAAAAAAATGCTAAAATGAAAAAGACAATCAAATCAAACAAAAAACTAAACAAAAAGTGAAAAGTAGACAAATCAAAAATCCGTAATCATCAGATTCATGCATTTATGTCAATCACATCCAATCTGGTCCTTAAAATGCTGAATGAGTCAAAGGCCAGTGGTTTAGTAAAGATGTCAGCCAGTTGATTTTTAATTGCTACATGGTGTAGCTCAATGTCCCCTTTAATAATATGGTCCCTAATGAAGTGATGCCTTATGTCATTGCATTTGGTTCTTGAATGTTGGATAGGATTCTTAGAGATGCATATAGCACTAGTGTTATCCAAAGAACTGAAATTATGCCAACAGGTAATCCTAAATCCAAAACTAGTTTCTTCAACCAAAGGACTTGGGCCACACAACTTCCTAAGGAAATATACTCAGCTTTAGAAGTGGAAAGTGCAACAAAGTTTTATTTATTGTTGGACCAGGAGACTAAAGACTATCCTATGAATTGGCAAGTTCTAGAAGTGCTCTTTCTATCCACCCTATACCTGCAAAATCAAAATCAGAATATCTAATAATCTCAAAAGAAGTGTTATGCCTAGGATACCAGATTCCTAGGTTTGGGGTCCCTAAGAGATATCTAAGGATTCTCTTAACTACAGTTAGGTGGGATTTCTTAGGATCAGCTTGAAATCTAGCACAAAGACAAACACTATACATAATATCAGGTCGGTTAGTAGTCAGGTAAAGCAGTGATCCAATTATTCCTCTAAACTTCTTCTGATCAATAGATTTTCCATTTAAATCTTTATCTAACTGAACAGTGGAACTCATGGGAGTGTTGATTGGCTTACTTTTGTCCTTTTCATATTTCTTTAAGATGTCCTTAGTGTATTTTGATTGATTTAAAAGGTCCCATCATCAATTTGCCTTATGCTAAACCCCAAAAAGTTGGATAATTCTCCCATCATACTCATTACAAACTCCTTACTCATTATTTTAGAAATTGTCACATAAGTTTTTATTAGAAGATCCTAAAAGTATATCATCAATATAGATCTGGACAATGAGTAAATCATCTCATACTTTCCTCAGAAAAAGGGTGGTGACTACGCTCCCATTAACAAACTCTCTTTCTAATAGGAATGTGCTAAGCCTCTCATACAAAGCTTTAGGTGCCTGTTTCAATCCAATAAGGCTTTCTTTAATTTATAAACATAATTAGGATATTGTGAACTCTCAAAACCTGGGGGTTGCTCTACAAAGACATCTTCCTTTATTATCCCTTTTAAAAAGCTTAAATCCCTTATAATAAGTAAAGGCTAGTAGCACCCTAATGGCTTCCAATCTAGCTGCAGGGGCAAAGGTCTCCTCAAAATAAATCCCTTCTATTTGGTTGTATGCTTTAGCAGCTAATCTTGCATTATTCCTAACCACCAAACCAGAATCATTCATTTTATTCTTAAAGACCCAATTAGTTCCAACTACACTTTGATCCTTAGGTCTTTCTACTAACTCCCAAACCTAATTTCTCACAAATTGATTAAGTTCTTGCATAGCTAAGATCCAAAATTCATCAGAAAGGGCTTGATTGATGTTGGTTAGTTCAGTCATTGAGATAAAGGCAGAATGGTTTACTTTCTTGCTAAGTTCATGCCTAGTTCTAACACCTTCAGAAGGGTCTCCTAAGATCAGTTCTTTAGGATGACTCAAAGAATATCTTCAATCTCTAGCCAAAGTGTTTTGAGGTTCTACCATTTCCTCCAGATTTGCATTTTAAACTCCTTGGGTAACCTCTCTTACTTCCTCTTCTTCCTCAGCTCTAGACTCTTTAGGATCAGATTCATCAAATACCACATGAGTAGTCTCCTCCACCACTAAAGTCCTCTTGTTAAACACCTTAAAGGATTTCCCCTCACTAGAATATCCTAATAACACTCCTTCATCATATTTGGGGTCAATTTTTCCTAAGGATGATTTCCCATTATTCAGAATGAAGACCTTACAGCCAAAGACATAGAGGTGGGACAGGTTTGGAGTTCTACCCTTAATGATATCATAGGGTGCCTTATTAAGTTTGGATCTAATATTCACCCTATTCAACACATAATAGGCTGTGTTCACCACTTCTGCCCAAAAGTATTTTGAAAGTAAATACTCAGAAAGCATGGCTCTAGCTGCTTCAACCAAGTTCCTATTCTTTCTTTCAACTACCCCATTCTGCTAAGGGGTCCTAGGACCTGAAAAGTTGTGGCTAATTCCTTGCTCCTCATAGAATATTCTAAATCTCATATTTTCAAACTCTCCACCATGATCACTATGAATAGTCAAGATCTCACAACCTAACTTCTTCCGAATCCAAGTGGAGAAAGATTTAAATTTATCAAATTACTCAAATT
Organism: Dendrobium chrysotoxum; assembly: GCA_019925795.1. Lineage (NCBI taxonomy): Eukaryota > Viridiplantae > Streptophyta > Magnoliopsida > Asparagales > Orchidaceae > Dendrobium > Dendrobium chrysotoxum. The sequence continues at coordinate 12,470,420 of CM034310.1, forward strand.
TATCTGACAAAAATCTAATCTAGTGAACCTCAAGTAATCATCAACAATCACAAATCCATAGACTTTCCCCCCTAAGCTGGCAGTGCTAATGGGTCCAGAGAGATCCATGTGAAGGACTTCTAAAGGTCTAAAGGTGCTGATGTCCTTAATGGAGTGGAAAGAGGATTAGACTTGCTTCCCTAATTGACAGGCATCACACAGGTGATGCTTAGTGAACTTAAGCTTGGGGATACATCTAACTAAGTCTTTTTGGGTGACTCTTTTAATGGTTTTCATACTGGCATGACATAATCTCTTGTGCCACAACCAAGACTCATCAGTAGTAGTTTTTAAGCAAAATGAAGCAGCACATTTAATATTATTTAAATCAAGCTTGTAAACGTTGTTGATCCTCTTACCTTGTAAAATAATATTATTATTTAAGCTTATAATTTAAGTGCCTGCAAGGAATTTAATGCTGAACCCTTTGTCATAAAGTTGACTGATACTGAGTAGGTTGTGTTTTAATCTATCTACAAGCAAAACATTTTCAATCCAAAGGTTCTTAGAGTTTCCGATTATACCTGCACCTACCACTTTCCTGGTGGTATTACCTCCAAGAGTGGACTTGCCTCCAACCCTGGCCTCCAGCAAAATGAATTCATTTGCATCTCCAGGCATATGTCTTGAGCATCCGCTGTCTAGGCACACATGCTCTCACAAGGTCTTGTGTGAGAGCACCACTACAAAATTATTAAAAATGTCCGATTTACGAACCCAAACAAGTTTGGGTTTCTTCTTATCAAAAGAAAAATTCAATATATGCGTGCTATATTGTGAAACATGCAATTTGGGCCTCCACACCCAATGTGTACTATGGTGAATAGTGCAGGTGTGAGAGATATGTCCTAGCATGACACATGAAAAACATCTAATGCTAGGAAAAGGGTTAACTAATCTACGTGGGTGATAGTGCCTCTTCCTAGTTTTAAATGAAACATGCTTTGATGATTTTTAATTAGATTCTTCAAGTCATGGAGGTGCATAAAATTATGCAAAAGTAGGAGGTGTTTTATTTTTCTCAAAAGCACTAATTTTTACACTTAGAAATTCATTTTCATTTTTGAGACTTACAATTTCAAATTTTAAATAATGCTCATCACTATCAAAATCAGATGTTTGAGTTTCTAATTTCTTAAATGTAGCTTCTAATTCAACATGCGATGATTTTAATGAATCATGCTCAATAATCAAATCAGAATGCTTTTTGTTCAACTGATCAAATTCATCAAGTAATGACATGTGATTGCTATCAAGTGTACAATGATTCTTAATCAAAACTTCATGCTCTTTTTCCAATTTTAAGAATTCCATTTCAGGCTAGTATGTGTTTTCTTAAGTTTTCTATATGATGAATGGATTTTTTTAAAAACTTTAAGTAATTGATCATAGGTGAGCTCACATACCTCTTCTTGATTAGACTAACCAGGATGATCATCCGCTATCAAACATAAGTTCTGCTACTCTTACCTTTGTTTCACTTATGAAAGTTCTTATGTTTCTTCATTTGAAAGCTTTTGAATTGCCTAGTGATTAGGGCAACATCATCACCATCAGACCCGGAAGAATTAGTGTCAGTGACATTGGCCTTCAGTGCCATAGTTTTCTCTTTCTTCTTCTCTCTTGCATCAAGTTGTCTTTGGCTCACTCCTTACTCGTAAGCAATTAGTGATCCAAGTAAGTTATCAATAGAATAAGAATCCAAATCTTTAGATTCAGTGATCGCAGTTATCTTGGCATCATAGGAAGAAGGCAAACATCTCAAAATCTTGTTAACTTTCTCATAATTAGTAACCTCTCTTCCTAAGGCATACAAGGAGGTGACAATTTGAGTGGACCTAGTATACATTTTAGATATGAACTCACTAGGTTTCATGCGAAAGAGTTCGTAGTCATGAAGCAGTATGTTTAACCTAGACTGCTTAACTTCATATGTACCTTTATAGGTAATGCGTAATCTATCCCAAATTTCTTTACTAGTTATGTAAGTAGAGACACGCATATAATCCTCTGATTTCAATGTATAGAAAAAATAGTTCAAGCATTTTACATTCTGTCATGCTAAATCACGATCATCAAATGTCCATTTAGTAAAAGAAAGTTTAGTTTTAACAATATTAACAAGTCTAAACGGTGCTTCATAACCATCTTTAATAAGCATCCACATGCGATAATCAATAGATTGCAAAAAGGTGGACATTCGAGTTTTCCAAAATCAGAAGGTATGTTATCAATTAAAGGTGGACGACTAATAAAAAAACCTTCAGAAGTTTTTCTATTTCTAAAGTTAGCCATGGATTAAATTCAAAAGTTTTTCAAAACTAGATTTTATGAATCCCGCTCTGATACCACTTGAAAGTTCGATAGGGATGTTAAGCCCTTATGAACAAGCCCGAGGCTAAACAATAGGAGGGGTGAATTAGTTATTTAAAAATTTGTGAGAAAAAATGATTAAGAAGGTATTTTTGAATGTTTTAAAGATGTTTACAGTTTCACGACGATGTGCAGATGTTCAACAATAATAAAATAATTATCACAATCACACAAACATCAATAGAAAAATAAGTGCAAAAAATAATCAGAAAGAACACACCAGATTTTATAGTGGTTTGGTCAACTTGATCTATGTCCACTCCCCAGAGCCTCCCCTCTGGGTATTGCACTAACACTAGGTGACTCTCCTTCTGCTCCCATAGCAAGGTGGAGAAGCCTGTACAAAACTCCTTTCCACCAACCCGGTGAGGCAGAGAACACAGACTCCATTCGCTTCCTCCTGAAGCAGGCAGAGAACCTGGATCCCTTTCGCTTCCTCCTGATGCAGGCAGAGAACCTGGACTCCTTTCGCTTCCTCTTGAAGTAGTCAAAGAATCTGGATCTTCTTATAGATGATCCTTCCATAGAGACACAAATAACACAAGAGACGACGACCGGAGAAGACAACTCAGATCCTTTCTTGGAGAAACCTTTGAGAACACCTCACAAACTCCCCCTCATAAGATCCTCTCTCTCTCTCCCAAGCTCTCTCTCTCTCTCTCTCTCTCTCTCTCTCTCAAGGTTCTCTCAGGTAAGGAAGGTGGCAAAAGATTTTACTTATTGGAAGAAAAATATCTTAAATAGTAGGGCTCAAAAATTGCCCTAAATTTTAATTGGTCGAAAAAGATCATCCAAGACGATCAGTAGATCATCCTGTACAATATGTACAAAATCTCATATGTCAGCCTAGATGTTTTGGTTTCTCTGGACAATTAGAAGATAAAATTTGTTCAGATCATCCCGTACGATTCTACGATCATCCGAGATGATTAGTGTAAACGAGGAATTTCATCCAGAAGACAGCTTAGGTCATCCGGGCAACTTATGCTGGACGATCTCAAAATCTCTTGATCATCCAGGATGATATCTCTATCATCCTGTACGATTAGTTCAAAAATAGCAATATCATCCTGCACACAGCTCGAGTCATAAAGCTAAAACCTGTTGGATGATCTCAAAATGACTTTATCATCCAAGATGATATCTCTATCATACTGTATGATTAGTTTAAAATCAGGAATTTTGTCAAAAGGATTGTTAGGGTCGTCCAGGTGAAAAGCTCTGGATAGTAAGGATTTCTAATTGATCGTCCAAGATGATCTTATGATTGTTCAGGATGATATGATCGAATTAATCAAACCATAGTTAATTTCCATAATCACTAGACTAATTTAGGCATGTTTGTAATGGATCATCCAAGACGATACACATATCGTCAGGATGATTAAACCAAATCTCTAAAAATAAAAACTTGACTAAGTTAGTCTGACAGCTGAGAATTTTTGATTTGAGCATATCATCCTATACGATGGGTCTATCATCCAGGATGATATGCTTAATCAAACCGACATAACATGATTTCCCTAGTTAGGATTTCTATTTTCACTGGATCATCAAGGATGATATGAATATCATCCATGATGATTTGAACAAAAAATGAACAAAAACTCTAACTTACTAAAACTCTTCCGCTGAGTGTGTGTGTGCAAGGTTACTTAGCTTGGGGATCTGTTATATTACATTTGACTCAAGAAAAATGAAAAAGTATATTAAACCTAAACCATAAACAGACTGACTCGATCTTGAGCTGGCTTTAATTGCAGTTGATCTTGTGAACCTGAAAGATTAAACCCTCAAACTGAAATAAAAGGGTTTGTTATCATCAAAATCATAGTCCTTGAAAATAGATTCACAACATATTTTTGTGTGGATAAAGGTCTCCTCTTATGTCCTATGGGTAAGTTACGAGTCATTTTTAATCAAAATAGAGTTGGGTTGGCATGGTTTTATAATGGTGGCATTTTTTCATCAATCACTATGAATGGTGTTTAAACTTTATTTGAAGCTTTCCTCTAGCTTTGCTTGAGCTATCACCTCTCTTAAAAATCAAGAGAGGAGCCTCCAAAATCAAGAGTTTTCTTTTAAAAAAGGAGAGAGGAAAATATAGGTCTAAAATTAGGGTCACCCTTAATCAAGCTTCCTCTTAGACTAAGTGAATCGCCAATTGAGCTTCGAAGCTTGCAATCTCCTCATCAAATAGGAAAGTTTGTTATTCTTTTTTTAACCAAGTCCTTTCTGGGGATTCTACCTTGGCCAAAAAAGGCTGAAAATGATTTACCATCCATCACACTGCCCGCTCAATGTTAGGCAGACTCTGCATCTGTAGGTGTAGGTACATAGAACAGATAGTGCCAGCCCCCAGGGGGGTTAGAGCTATGGGCATCTTTCTATCCCGATGAAACCTCATTTAATACCACTCTAAATAGTATTTAAGAAAGATATAGAAACATATTCCTTTTATAACTTATAATGAGTTAACCTACCTAAAAAAAGGGCTAACTCGCCGTACAACGGTTTAGGATTTTTTCACTTTTTGTTTCACTTTTACAGTAAGTGTGTTTTACAGATAGATGGTCTTGCCATAGTGCATGCTGTATGAGACTTGCTTGAGTAGTGTTGGTGAAAAATCTTCCTAACACAGCAGTCTCTTCCAAGGTCTTGTTACCTCTACCATTTGAGAAAAAAAGTGTGGGTGACTGTACACCATCTGAGATATAGATGAGTCAGCATAGATAATCTTGGACAAACTAAAATGGAGTATCTTATGTAATGGAAAGTCTTATAAGACAAGATTTTGATCAATTGATTGTTAAGAGTCAGAAAATAACTTGAAGTTCTAGCATACAACTAGGAATGAACATGAATAGGAATATGCAATAAAATTCTCCTCCTCACACCTGAAAAAGAACTCATAGCTAAAGCTACCCAATTGGTTTTTCTAGCAACCAACAAAGTGGCCGAGTATGCAACATTCATTTGGGCTTAACTTCATAATACATCACAATAGCCCAACCACTAATAGCAAAAAGTATCAAGGTCATTAGGGACTCTAAGTTAGTCATCAGTCAGGTTTAGGAGTCCTAAAAAATCAAAGAACCAAGATAATATCAAAGGCATATCACGCTTTGGTGGAACACTTAGTCAAAGGATGATAAGAAGCATGTGTAGAGAGAAGAAAATAATTTAGTAGAAGCTTTGGCCACGCTAGCATTAATTTTTCAGTTGCCCGTATATCGATCAATGAAATAGAGTCCCTCATCATTGAGAAAGTCTCAACCATGAATGCCCAAAAAGACATTATATAACAAAATAAAAAAATGAAGAAACCCTAGAAGTAGATACGACCACAGATGACCCTAACTATGGAAATCTTTAGTTCATTTACATTAAGAACTACAAAAACCATTCAGTTAGATAGAACTTCTCTCTTTTTAGTCGAGTTGATAAGAAGACATCCCAAGCAATCTAATAAGCAAGAATGAGATTTCGATGACAAGGGATGTGATTTTGTCATACGAGAAAAACTTCCAGTAGAAGACTTGCTGGAAGGAAAGCCAGATGATTTGAAGAATAGCTGGGTATCTGTGAGAGTGGAGACATGACATGCTAGCATAGAGCTTGATGATGCATTCAAAGGATAAGAGGTGGAGCATAGAAGAGGAACCTATGGATTCTAGAAGATTGCCTTTGAAGGATTTAGTCCAAAATGGAAATGGGGATATTGATTCTTCCAATGTTAGTGGTGATGGAGATGTGATGCATAATCAATGTACTTTAAATGTTAGTAATGGTGAACAATTGGAAAATGAGGAAGGAGAAGAGGTGGAGCATACGAAGGAAGAAGAAATTTTTCCTAACAAAGATGTGTTTTTATTAGGAAAATCTGTTGGTATGAAAGATGTCTCTATGTTGTCTACTCCTTCAAATGCCAATAAGATGGATGAGGGCTATACTAAAGTGGGGAAGAAGAAATCTAAAAGCAATAAACTCTCTGAAGGTCAATATTCTATAGTTAGCCGAGCTTCTCAAAATTCTTCTACCAATAGTTAAAGCCCTCATTCAGAATATAAGGGGTGTGGGAAACCCTCCTTCTAGGGATAGGGTAAAGAACTTATGCAGAATTTATAATATTAATGTTTTGGTTTTACTTGAACCTTTAATTCTGACTTCCAAGATTATTTCCATGCATACTTTACTTGGTTTTGATTGCTCTTTTAGTAATTGTTCTAACAAAATTTGGATTTTCTAGAAACATTAGGTTTCTTTAAATATTCTTAATGATTTTCTTCAAATTGTGCACACTAATATCAATTAGCTTCAATTTTCTTGTGTTGCTTCTATTGTGTATGCTTCTTGTTCTAGATTTGAAAGGAGGAATTTATGGAATGAAATTATGGATTTTTCTTCTAATATTATGGAACCGTGGATGGTTGGTGGTGACTTCAATACTATCACTAATATTTTTGAGAGAGTTGGGGTGGAACCTCCGAATTACCAAGTGATGGAGGATTTTAATGATACGTTATTAGCTTGTAATTTACATGATATTGGTTTTTCTGGTAATGCCTTTACGTGAAATCAAGCTACTATGTGGCTATGTTTAGATTGTATTCTTTTTAATAGTGTTTTGATTTCTCGGTACCAAAAGACCTATATTGAGCATTTGTCTAGAACTCTCTCTGATCATGCTCCTTTACTTTTGAACATTTCTATGAATGACATTTCTACTTCTTCTAGTTTTAGATTTCAAAATATATGGATTTTGCATGATTCATTCATTACTAATGTTGAAGCTAATAGGCATGCTTCATTATTTCCGAATAATAATTATTTTGGTATGATTTGGCTTTAGCTTAAGCTCAAACGCCTCAAGCAAAATTTAAATTGGTGGAACAAATGTGTTTTTAAGAATTTATTTACTAATATTGTGGAATCTGAGAAACAAGTTGATTTAGCTGATAATATTTACATGAATCTTCCTTCTATGGAAAACCTTGCTTCTTTAAATAAGGTCAAGGACATCTTAGTTAATCTTTAAGAATAAGAAGAAGCCTTTTGGAAATAAAAAGCTACCTGTATGTTTTTAGCTAAGGAGGATAGAAACACTAACTTTTTTCATAATATTGCTAATCATAAAAAAGTTACTAGTTATATTCATAAGATTTCCACTCCTAAAGGTCATCATTTTGATTCTCCTAATAGGGTTTATTATTCTGGTGTTAAATATTTTAAGGAGATGTTTAACAAAAACTTTATTCCTGCTTTAGATTTGGATTTTTCTTTTATTCCTTAGCTTGTGTTAGAAGAGGATAACATTATGCTCACTAAAATCCCATATAAAAAGGAGATTGAGTTGGTTATTAAAGAGATGAATACTGATTTTGTGGCCTGACCGGATGGTTTTACTATAAAATTCTTTAAAAAAACTTGGCATATCATTAAAGAGGATTTAATTAATGTCGTTGTTGTTTTTTTTAAAGGTAATCCTTACCCAAATTTGATTACCTCTACTACTATAGTTTTGATTCCCAAGAGTGTTGTTACTAATTCTTGGAGTGATTTTGGCCCTATTAGTCAGTGCTCTTTTTTCAACAAGCTCATTATGTCTAGATTAGCTTTAATTCTTCCTAATATCATTTCTCTTGAACAATTTGGTTTTGTTAAAGGATAAGCCATTTTTGATAATGTATTATTAGCTTAAGAGCTTCTACATGATTTGGAAGCTAAAATTGCAGGTGGGAATGTCACTTTTAAGATTGGTATTACCAAAGCTTATCATAATTTGAAATGGAAATTTCTTTACATTCTGCTTTATTCTTTTGGTTTCAATAAAGACTTTATTAGGATCATTAAGAATAGTATTGAGCAATATTTTTTCTCTGTGATTTTCAATGGTAGGAATCATGGTTTTTCAATTGTACTCATGGCCTTACGCAAGGGGATCCTTTATCTCTTGCTTTGTTTATTATAGCTGCTAAATTTCTTTCTAGAGGCCTGAATGAACTTTTTAGAAATCATCCTAACTTACACTATTGTACTATTGGTGGTTTTTTGGTGTCTCATTTAAGTTTTGGTGATGATTTTATTATTTTTACGAATGGCTCCAAGAAGATGCTTAATATCCTTTTTAAATTTATTAGTCTTTTTCAAAGGGCTAGTGGTTTAAATTTTAATCCTATAAAAAGTTGCTTTATCACTGCTAAATCCATAGCTCAACCTAGAATCTCTACTATTTAGGATAAGTATGGTTTTTTACATAAGAAATTACCCTTTAAGTACTTAGGCACTGCACTTTGTAAAGGTAGGAAGAGATCTCATTTATTTGGGAATTATTTCTCTAATATTCACAAAAAACTTTCTGCTTGGGCCTTTAATTTTCTCTCTTTTTCGGGAAGATTAGTTTTAATTAAAAGTGTTCTTTGCTCCATTCCTATATGTCTATTTCACACTTTATCTTTGACTAGGAATGTTTGCACTAGACTTGAAAGGATTTTTATAAAATTCCTATGGGGGCCAAAGAAAGTAAATCTGTTATTTTATGGGCCGTTTAGGATAGATGCTTTGGTGCCCAGGATGAAGGAAAGTTGGGTATAAAGAATTTAAGTGACATGGTTCATGGGTTTTCCCATAAACTCTGGTTTAATCTGAGGTCTAAAAAATGCCTTTGGTCGATGTTTATGATTGCTAAATAATGTGTAGGTAAGCATCCTCTTAATTGCTTTTTCAAAAAAGGGGATTCTTTGAATTAGAAAAGGCTTTGTTCTATTAAATGGGATGTTGAAATTTTCATTCAATGGCGTTTCGGGTGCGGAGACGTCTTTTTTTTTGGCAAGAGAACTGGCTTGGATTCTCTTCTATTGATTATTTACTCAATACTCATACCAATAATGCTTGTAAAGTGGCTAATTATATTTAAGAAGGGATTTGGAATTTGAATTACCTTGCTGATATGGTTCCTGATTTTGTCATTAATCTCGTTTTGAATGTGTCGTTGCAACTTGATCTAAAAGATTGTATTTTACTTAATAAGTCTAATGATGGGAGCTTTGTGTTCTAAGAAGTGTGGCATTCTATTAGGAATTTGCAACCTAAGACTAAGATTTTTTCTTCCATTTAGCAAAAAGGTATCCTGGCTTCTTATTCTATATTAACATGGAGGATTTTCAATAGTTATATCCCTGTATATACTATATTAATGAAAAAAGGTTTTTATATTGTGTCTAAATGTCAATGCTGCTATCATATTGAGAATTTGAATCATGTTTTTGATAATGGGCCTGTTGCTCTTAAAGTTTGGCTTTATTTTGACAATGTGTTTACCTCTCAATTTTGTAAGAACTATAACAACAACAATAATATCATGCATGATTGGGTGGTTCCTAGTAAGAGGCATATTAGAAATCGTTTACACCATTATTTGTTTGTTTCTTTGGAAAAGTAGGAATGAGGCTAAGCATGAGAATATTGTGACCTTTAACGATCATGTTGGGTGAGCAACAACCACTTCATCGCAGCACAATACTGACATAATGGGCTAACAAGTCACACTTTGGCCAAATATTCAACAAAGAGACTCCTAAGAACCAGAAGTATTAAAGGAATAGCCATAGGAATGGGCGCATCATGATGTCGTAATCTGTCTCACCGGAATGCATTAGTTTGTACTAGAAATGTGAAAAATATGAAACAAAAAGAGTAATAAGAAGTGAAAAGGATAGAGACACTTCCCAACCAGAAAGCAAAGTTACGACTGATGGTATACTTAGGCTTCATTTGGGAAGGCTTTCTTACTGCTTCTTAAAGTGGCTTTTTCGTATAAGAATTAAAATTGTTGTACTAAAAAGTTGCTTTAAGAAGCAGTAAGAAAGTCGTCCCGAATGAAGCCTTAGTGTAATCGAGCTCTAAGATCACATCTTTGTATAAAATCCAGTTGGAAAATGAAATCCAAAGAGATAAGCTACCCAAGAGCATCATGGCATAGGTACAAGGAAATGAGGATGCAAGCCCCGCCATCTTCCGCAAATCTTGCTCATCCGACATGACATGAATCACCAAACCTCAACTTAGGAAGCTTTGAAAAATGCGTGATTCATTAAGTGAAAGATGCTAACTGAATAGTTAGAAATGCCACAAGCAAATATCATATAGCCTAATTGATTGTAAGTTGAATAAGTTATTACCCTCTTTAGATAGTTCTATAAGATTCCTGTGGTTGCCGCATGGAATTATGTCATAGCTCCTATAGAAATAATAACAATCAAAGTTGTAAGTGGGTATTCAAATAAAGGAGAGCACCTTACTATCATGAAAATGCTAGTTGTGACCAGAGTAGCTGCATGAATCGAAGCAGATTTTGTAGTGGGACCCTCCATTACATCGGGTGACAAAGTATGCGATCCTATTTATGCAAATTTTCCAACAGCACCAATAATAAGTAAAATACAAATAAGAGTTATGGCATTCAATCTCATATTGCAAGAAAAAAATGAATTTCTAGGGGAAAACACATAAGGAAAAATGGTTGAAAAGCCTACTGTTTGAAAGAGAGTAAAATGACCAGAAATCCCAAAGCTAATCCAAAATAACCTACTCGATTGACATGCATAGTTCTTGTAGGTTTTGTGCTAATGGCTGACTTAAAATGCATGATTTTTTCCAAAGAAAGAAACAAACTCATCTTTTCTTCTATCCTAGCATGCTCTAACCATATAGGAAAAATGAAGCATCCAACTAAGGAGCTATAAGAAGAGAGGAGAGCTACTAGTAGTTAGGCTACATTCCCACATAGTTAATATAGATAATAGAAAGGGCAGACCTTAGCTTAGTATGGAGGGCAGACTACATTCTGATAGAGTGCTCAATCCCTAGAAGATCGTACTCTCTTTCTTTTGAAATGGTATGAGACATAATCAAGATATCTAGCTACTAGAAGAGGAATAAGAGCATATAGCTTAAATGCCTTAGGGCCCGGTAAAGCTGAAACATAGAGGCTACAATGGAAGGTAATGCGGGGCTTAACGCCAAAAGGAAAGACTTGAGATTCGCTAGCTTGGTAAAATTGGAAGATAAGGATGCAAGGACGGGATCGGGCTAGAGGATTCTCTTTCATCCCTATCATCCTAATAGCCTATCACACAGTTCTAGGTATAAAAAAATTTCTTATCCTTGGGTATCATAATTAGTAACATAATCATGGGTACCGGGCTTGCAACAATATCATGATAAAATGAGCTCTAGGAAATTAGGCTGTTGAATGAGCTAAGGTAAGAAAGTTAGAATGAGATTTACGACTGACTTCCTCTACAAAAGAAGTTGTAGAAGAAGATGTGGGAGAGCCATGCCCTTAGAACAGGCTTGAAGGAAGGTTTTGATTCTGGGCTGGGATTAAGATTTTACACTAAATAAAAGAGAGTGTGAACATTATGAAAGCACCATGCAAGCAAGTACAAAGCCCCAATCATGAGGGGTAAAAAGACACCCATTAATGGAGGAAATAACCCTGTCTGCTATTCTCTTACGAGATTTGGAGGACAAAGAATAACATGCTTCTCTTTCCTCTAGGAAGAATAGAAGAAACCTATTCTCTTACACAATCAGCTGTGAACAAAGATGTTCCTATGTCTATTCAGAGTTACCACAAAGAGAGACCCTGTTCATCTCTTCCTAGGGAGATACCACAGCACATTGAGACCTTACCTCTTAATGACTAGAACAAACTCACTCCTGTATTCCCTACCTTCACTCTTTAAAAGACAGAGAAAGAGAGCAAGAAAATCCATAAAAGAAAGACAATTAAGAGTAGGTGGAGTATTCATAAACAAGAATAGGAAAAGGTTTCCATGAGTAATACATAAGGAAAATCCTCACTTAAGAAGGACATCGGGCGGAGCAATTAACCACTATAAACAAGCTGAGGATTTGAGATAGATAGAAAGGAAGCCAATCTAAGCAAGCTTAGGGAGAAACAATCCTACTAGTAAGCAAGTATAAGTAAGCGAGGGATGAGTCCCTGCTAGTGCTAGTATTGGTTGGTGTTAATTTTTTATAGATAGGATTGTGGTAAGAAACAGAAACTCAAGTTAGTTTTATGGTGCAGCGTGAGTTCCTCCTCGAATGTTCCTTGAGTTGCTGTCACTGGGACATATACTGTAAGGATTTACTTCAGCAGGTCTTCTCCCAAAGGCAAAGGCTACTGCTCATTAACTCCCTTTGCTGTGTTCCTCTTTCTATTGTAGGCTGAGGTGGACTAGACCATTTTTGTGAACCAATGAGTTTAGTCATGTTACATAACAAGTCTGTGGGGGTTGAGTATACTTTTTTAAACTATGATAGAAAACCAATAATATACTAGGTGAATCAATAATTCTCCTCGCCTACTATATAGTTCTAGTCTGCCTACCAAGCAGAGGAAACGGGGATTATACCACATTGATTTGAGACATAAAGGAATGTCAGTCATAAATAATAAAATCGATATAACTCCACTATGGGTTATGAGAATATTGTGACTTTTGTGATTTTGTGGCTTTTCAGCATGGTTGGAGACCCTCTATGAACAAATAAAAAAGTAGGGTGGTGTAGGAGAACCTCAACTCCCTAATGCAAGATTGAGCTTTTGGGGCATGTTTCTTCTTTGTCAGGAATAAGGCACAAAGAGTGTATCCACACCCATACTGAATATATCTTGGGAAGGAATCTCTAAAGATTTAGTAGTTGGACTACCAAAGACCCAATCAGGTCATGATAATTGGGGCTAGTCGATCGATCTTCCAAGATAGGAGGCTTCAATTCATGGAGGTTCACAAATGATGCAATAGAGCTAGGATTTTTTTGGATGCCAAACCATCCCTGTCATAGCCCTATCAACCATACATTTCTCGTAAAAGTGAAAACTAGAATAGAATCCTTCCTTAATTAACTATAAGTACAGTAAAAAAGGAAAGGATTACATCCTCTTTTAATGTATTTCTTATTTCTCTATCTATAGAGATAAGACAAAGAGACAATTCAAGGTCTTATGCTTAGTGATTCAATAAGAAGATAACTAGAGGAACCTCTAAAGCCTATCTGGGAGGCAAGGAATGGTATTTCTCTATCCACCGCTCTTGGCTAGCATCAAGACTGTTTTAGTTAGCTATATCCCTTAGAGTGAAACATCTAGATGTTACAATCCATGATCACTAGTCTCTGAGTTTGATGATAATAAATAATATTGACTGGATTACTATGCTCTTCCTTGAAATTTGTACATGTTATTTTTTGTCTGTGAGCACTAACATTTTAGGTAAGATACACATCGCTCAAGATCTTTGAAGGCTCAAGACTGGGTAGTATAGGATGTAAAAGAATTAGTTTATTTTTTCATTTCTTGAGTCTTCCACAAAATTATGTATGCAAATTAGGTGAACATGCACACACACAAAAGGGGAGAGTTATTTTTAAAGATAATTTTTTTTTTAAATAATGCAAATCATATTATATGATTTTTCATCATACTGTACGATCTATCATTAAAAATTTGGCTTAATGGCTAATTCTGATAATTAGTTTAAGAACTAATCATACTGTATGATTATGATCATTCTATATGATTTCTTTATATCTGAAAACCCTAGCCGCCAGTAAAATTTAAGTAAGATTTTAAATTTAATTTTTGAACTAATTATACTGTACGATTTCAATCGTACCGTTCGATCATTTGAAATCTTGCTAAAATTAACCTCCATAATGAGCCAATTAAATTATGTTTTATTAATGACTTCCATTCATACTGTATGATTTGTATCAAACTATACAAATTATAGAGATGAAATTTGGTCATCCTAGAGATCATACCATATGGAACCATGATTTTTTGCACTAACCGTCCCGTGTAATATTCATATCATACAGGATGATATACTTGAAATGAACTACTCATACTATAAGAATTATATAGTGCGGGATGAATTACAGAGATGATTTAAAAGTCATCTCGTACAAATAGTTGAAATAAAATAATTATCCAGTATGATGTGCTGAAAATTTGTAAATTGTTCATCTCTATTCATACTGGATGGGACTAGTTTTAAACTGATCGTACTGTATGATATTGGATCATTCTTTATGAAGAGTGAAAGATGAATTAAATGATTAGGGTCTCTTGAAGGAAAATATAAAAAAATTTCTTCTTGAGTGTGGAAGGGAGAGTAATTAGGGAGAGTATTTAGAAGTGAGTGTGGTGAGATCTTCAAAGAGGAAATTGTGAGGGGATTCACAAGGTTGCCCAAAGGTGAGAATCTCATTATTTGTGCTTCAAGTCTCTTCCCTATCTCTTTGAAGACTCTTGAGAGAAGATCTTCGAAGAAGGTCCAGTTCTCTACCGTCACCTGGAGGGTGAAAAAGGATGCTTCGTACTCTACCATCATGAGGAGGGTGAAAAAGGATAATGATTCTCTGCCTTCACCAGGAGGGTGAAAAAGGATGACAGTTCTTTGCAGCACCAGGATTTTGTGGAAGTGAGTTTGTAAGGGCTTCTCCACCTTACTGTGGGGGCAAAAGGAGAGTCACATTGGTTTAGTGTAATACCTAGAGAAGGAGTCTCTAGGGAGTGGATGTAGGTCGTGTTTGACTGAACCACTATAAATATGATGTTCTCTGTTCTGTTCTTATTTACTGCATTTTTTTTTCAGCATTGCACTTTATTTTTTTGTGCTTGAAAAAGCAAATTTTCATAATTGTTCATACTATACGAAAGTAATCGTACTGTACGATATACATAAAGTTTTTTTATTAAAAAATAGTTTTCAAAACATCCAAGAGATTTTTAAAATTACCAATTCACCCCCCTCTTGGTTAGCCTAGGGACATAATAAATAGGTCTAACAACCTATTTGCACTTTCAAGTGGTATCAGAGCCTATTTCAAAAAATACTATTTAAATTACTTTTTAAAATTTGATCATGGATAATTTTGGAAACCAAAACACACCATAGGGTTATTTGATCACTAGACCTCCACTGTTTGATAATATCCCATTAGATTTTTGGAAAACTCGCATGTCTACTTTTTTGTAATCACTTGACTATCGTATGTGGATTTTCATATAAGAAGGCTACACTGAACCTACTAGACTTGAAGAAGGCATGAGAATTCAAACACCTTTTGTTGATTGGACTATAGAAGAATGTGAATTAGCTCAATTGAATGGTAATTGTTTGAATAATTTCTTTTGTGCATTGAAATCAGAAGACTATATACATGTTTCTACTTATAAATCTAAAAAGAGATTTGGGATAGATTTTGCATTACATATGAAGGAATTAATGAAGTGAAATAATTTAAATTGAACATTATACTGCATGACTATGAACATTTTTTCATGAAATCGAATGAGTCAATCTCTAACATGTATACTCATTTTACACAAATAGTAAAAACATTGCATACTTTAGGTAGGGAACTAACCAATTCTAAAAAAGTAAGTAAGATATTACGTTGTTTGCCTACTTCTTACGATGCAAAGATTATTGCTATAACAGAGCCGAAAGACTTAAATGTTTACTCTATTAACAATCTTCATGGATGGCGTATTGCTTACGAGCAAGGAGTGACTCAAAGACAGATTGATGCATATGATAGAAGAAAAGAAAAGAACATTGCATTGAAAGTTGATGACTTGGAGAGTGATCAGTCCCAGTCTGAGGGTAAAGAGGATATTTCCTTAATGACAAGGTAGTTCAAAAGTTTCCTAAGGAGGAAGCAGAGGAGATGCCAGCAGTGGAACAAAGGTAAGTTCCATAAAAATGTTAAGGCTTCTAATGATGTTATTTACTATGAGTGCAGGAAGCCAGGACACATAAAGACTAACTGCCCTAATCTCAAGGCTAATCCTAGCAAGGACAAATGTGAGGAGAAACTGAAGGATAGAAGGGTCAAGAAGAGACTACATCAAGCATTTTGGGTAGACTCAGCTTCAAATTACTTAGAAACAGCACCTGAATGGAAAGTCACTAATTTATACTTGATGACTGACAATCTTGATCATTCAGATCAAGAGGAGGTATGTAACTTAAGTTATGATGAATTATTTGAAGTTTCTGAGTGCATTCATTCTACATATAGGAAACTAAAGAAATTACATGCCAAATTGAATTTGATTACTTAGAATTGCAAAAAGAATATGAAATCCTTAGGAAAGACCATGCATTAATTGATAGCAACCACATTACTTTGTTGGATGAATATGATGATTTGAATAAATAGTATAAACTTTTAAAATCATCACACACTAAACTTGGAAATGATTTCAAAACTTTTATGGATGAATCAAGTAGTAGAGAGCATAACTTGAAGATTGAAAATTCAATTTTAGAGAGTGCTAACTCATATTTTGAAGTAAAGTTGAAAGCACTTGAGGAAAATAAGATTACACCCAAACTTGAAGATTTTCACAAATCTTACCACAAGTCCACTAGTTCAAAATTGAGGAGAAGATCTTATAGTGCACATAGATTGGTAAATCCTTTCCCGAGAGTAAAATATTTTTCTTATGGTATGATTGGGCATATTTCCCACACTTGTACTATTCATCATAGAACACATTTAGTGTGGAGACCTAAGGTGCATAAAACACAGTATATCACACATGCATCTGGTTTAAAATTTCCAAGAGGTCAACCCAAACTTATTTGAGTTCCCAAGTCTAACATTTGATGATTTTATAAAAACGCTCTCATATAAGACCTCATGAGATCATTTGGTACCTGGACAGTGGCTGTTCAAAGCATATGGCTAGAGATACAAATCAATTCATAATGCTGGAAGCCAGGAATGGAGGTAACGTTACACTTGGAGACAATACCACCAAGAGAGTGGTAGGTACAGGTATGATTGGAAACTCTAAAATTTTTGTGATTAAAAATATTTTGTTAGTAGAAGGCTTAAAACACAATCTATTGAGAATAAGTCAATTGTGTGATAAAGGTTATCTTATAAAATTCTTGCCAACTAGCTGTGTTATTAGTCAAAAAGGAATTATTATGTTGAATGGTGATAGAGTAAATAATGTATACATGTTAGATTTTAATTCTGTAAAATATTCTATTACTTTTTATCTGAAAATTATATCTGATGAGTCATGGTTATGGCATAGAAGACTTTATCATGCTAGCATAAGAAATCTTAAGAAAATTAACCAAAAAGAGTTAGTTATATGTATACCTAAATTAGACTTTACAAAATATCACTTATGTGATGCATGCCAACTAGGAAAACAAGTCAAATCCTCTTTCAATTCAATCAAGAAAGTTAGAACTAGCAAGCCCTTAGAAATTCTTCACATGGATCTCTTTGGACCTGTTAGTACCTTAAGTCTAGGAGAAAAAAGATTTGGGTATGTAATTGTGGATGCTTACTCAAGATTCACATGGATTAGATTTTTGTATCATAAGAGTGAATCATGTAAGGACTTTAGAGACTTTGCCACTTAGATTCAGAGAAAATTAGGGTTTGAAATTTTTAATATCCAAAGTGATCATGGGGGAGAATTTGAATATGAATTATTTGATGATTTTTGTAAATCCCATGGACTAGACTGTAACTTCTTAGCTTCTAGGACACCTCAGCATAATGGAGTGGTTGAGAGAAAGAACAGGACATTAATTGAAGCTGCAATAGCCATGTTAGCAGAATGTTCACTTCCAAGATATTTTTGGGCTGAAGTAATTAGTACCGCATGTTATGTATTGAATAGGGTGAACATTAGATCAAATTAAACAAGACACCCTATGAACTTCTTAAAGGTAGAATGCCCAACCTCTCACGCCTATATATTTTTTAATGTAAAGTGTTCGTACATAATAATGAAAAAACTCTCTTAGAAAAAATTGATCCTAAATCTGATGAAGAAATTTTTCTAGGATATTCAAGTGTTGGAAAATCCTATAGAGTTTTTAATAGAAGGACATTCGTAGTTGAAGAGACTGCTCATGTTGCTTTTGATGAATCTGATAATACTGGAGGGTCTAGGTTAGATGAAGATGATGTTGAGGATATAACCCAAGGACTTAAAAATGTAAAAGTGGAAGAAAGGGTTGAAAATGAAGAAGAAATCCCATTGCCTAGAGAATGGAATTTTCCCAAGAGTGATCTTAAAGAGTTAATTTTAGGTAACCCAAGTGAAGGAGTTAGAACTAGGCATGGTTTGAGGAAAGAAGTGAATCACTCCACTTTTATTTTAATGATTGAACCCACTAATATAAATCAAACACGTTCAAATGAGTTTTGGATTCTAACTATGCATGATGAGTTGAATCGATTTGCTAGAAGTGATGTTTGGAAATTGGTAGAAAGACCAAAAGATCAAAGTGTTATTAGAACAAAGTGGGTATTTAAAAAATAAGATGAATGATTCTGGAGTGATTATAAGGAATAAAACAATATTAGTGGCTAAGGGGTATAATCAAATATAGGGAATTAGTTTTGAGGAGACATTTGCACCGATAGCTTGACTTGAGGCAGTTAGAGTGCTTCTAGCCTATGCTTGTTTTAAAGGTTTTATGTTATATCAAATGGATATAAAGAGTGCCTTTCTGAATGGGATGATAAAAGAGGATGTTTATGTTGAGGAACCTCCAGGTTTTGAAAATGCATAATTTCCTAATCATATTTTCAAATTGAAAAAGGCTTTGTATGGACTTAAATAGGCACCTAGAGCTTGGTATGAAAGGCTAAGCACATTCCTACTTTAATGGCCATTTATAAAAGGGAGTGTGGACACCACTCTCTTTATAAAAAGAGTAGAAGATGAAATACTCATTGTTCAAATTTATGTGGATGATATCTTGTTTGGATCTATCGATAGAAATCTTTGTGATGAATTTTCGAAAATAATGAGTAAGGAATTTGAGATGAGCTTAATTAGAGACTTGAGTTACTTTTTAGGATTTAGCATTAAGCAGGATGAGGATGGAACCTCTAAGCCAATCAAAATATGTTATGGACATCCTTAAGAAATATGAAATGGATAAGGCTAAACCAGTGAATACACTCATGCGTTCTTCAGTGCAGTTAGATAAGGATCCTAAAGAAACATTAGTTAATCAAAAGAAGTTTAGAGGGATGATTGGATCTTTACTTTACTTGATAGCTAGCAGACCAGATATCATGTTTAGTGTTTATTTGTGTGCTAGATTTCAAGTAGATCCAAAAGAGTCACATCTAATTTGCAGTTAAGAGAATTAGGAGATATCTTTTGGGGACACAAAACCTAGGAATTTGGTATCCTAAAAATAGCAGTACATTTGAAATTATTAGATAATCTGATTTAGATTTTTCGGGTTATAGGGTTGATAAGAAAAGCACTTCTAGAACTTATCAATTTATAGAAAACTCCTTAGTTTCTTGGTATCGTAGAAAATAGAACCCAATAACCCTTTCAACTGTAGAAGCTGAATATATTGCCTTAGAAAGTTATGTTACATAAGTGCTTTGGTTAAAACAACAGTTAATTGACTTAGGATTTTCTTTTGGCACAATTCCAATCTTTTGTGATAACACTAGTGCCATATGCATTTCAAAGAATCCTATTTAGCATTCTAGAACCAAGTATATCGATATAAGGCATCATTTTATAGGAGATCATATAGCAAAAGGGGAAATTGAATTACATCATGTTGCTACTAAGGATCAACTTACATGTATTTTGACAAAACCACTAGCTTTTGACACTTTTAGCATTTTAAGGATAAGGTTAGGTGTGATTGATATAAATACATGAATAAAATTTCTTCAAACTTATTTTGTGTGTGATTGTATGTTTGTTTATGTCAAGTTTGTACAGTATTAGTTGTATGTTTTTATTGTATTTTTGATTGTATCTAATCACATTGTCTTTTTATTGTTTACACTTTAATGAAAATGAAAATGTTTTGCTTTGAAAGGTTTTTGTGTTTTCCATGTACTATTTTTTGTTATTTTGTTCGTACTGTACGAAATTACTTCATACGATACGAATTCTGTAGCATGTGCATGAGAATTTATAGAGTTAAGGGAGGAAACAATATTTTCATATAATCGTTCATACTGTATGTTGATGTCATTGTACTGTACGACATGTATAGGTTTGTCTGTACGAATGCATACGGGTTTATAGTTTTAGGCAGTTATTACTAATCGTACGTACGAACACTTTGTTCGTCTGTACGATCCATGTTATTGTTTTAGGATAAGGAGAAGCCAACCATCATCAAAATGATTTTTAATATTATGATCATCCTGAATGAACACGTGATCATCTATACGATCGGGTAGTTAGAAAACCTGTATAAAAGGATGCATCGGGAAAGGCAGTTTATTAAAAGTCGTTTCATTTTTGGCCATTTTTGTTCTTACGTATGAAATTTATTTCGGCCCATATAAAATTTATTTTATCCTGTATGAAAAATTTTCATATTGTACGATTGATCATTTTTTCTTTATATAAAAGGGGTGTTTTCATTCTTTTCACTTCCATTTCAAATCCTTCAAAGCCACAAATTAGAGATGTTTGGCAGCGGGAAGAGATGACAAAGTGCTAGAGGATCGTCCTTCAGACAAAATTTGGATGATAATTTTTGTCTCAATAAAATGAGGACGCATACCTAAAGTTTAGTGCATCCAGGATCACACCCTCACATATCTTAATGCAACATAAGATCCACTTTGCTGTAATGCCACTTATTGATTCTACCAAATTTTCATTCATCCTCACCCTCATTCGTGCACACAATTAGGATTTGTTTCATATTTTCCTTGCAAATATGAAAATAAGTCAGGACCACACAAGGATCACTTCTTATGTTCTGGAACAGAGAGTAGAAATTACTAAGGAGGATTTGGGGATTTTTCTTCACCTTAGAACTCTAGGGATTCAAGCACACACCCTAACCTCAAGAGCTGACTAAGACTGGTCTGAGGTCAA
Source organism: Dendrobium chrysotoxum (assembly GCA_019925795.1). NCBI lineage: Eukaryota > Viridiplantae > Streptophyta > Magnoliopsida > Asparagales > Orchidaceae > Dendrobium > Dendrobium chrysotoxum. The sequence goes on from CM034310.1 coordinate 12,491,772, forward strand.
TCATGTTTTTAGGGGAGTAGGCCAACCAAGTCATTTACCTAGAGTCTACACCCTGAACCAAAATGCAAGGATCATCCAGCATGTTCTTAGAATCTCCATTATCCCAAAAGCTGGAGATCAAATCAATATGACACCTCACCTCTCAACTGTTACATACTTGATCATGACTAGACAACCTATAGATGAAGCCCAGTTAATCATGAACTACTTGTATTCTCTTACTAACATTGGCCATCCTAGCATTAAGAGGAAGAAAAACATTGCACTAGGCCATATAAATTCATATATTCTAGAGTAGAAGTACAATTTAGTCCACCCTAGTGGACCTACTGAGTTGCTAGTGTACTTTATCGATGCCTATTTTTGGGCACTTTTTGGGAGAGAGGGATCTTGAGATGATTCTGAAGAAGAAGGTGCACTTGCACCTACATCTGCAGCTGCCCCTGCGCCTGGACTTGATCAAGACTTTTATCAAAATATGGTCCAACACTTTGATCATCTTGATCAAAGATTTGATGATATTGAGACACATTTAAAGCAGTAGGATGACAGGTATAATGAAGACAGATGGTGGATCTGAGATTAGTTTGAGTCTATGAACACGAATATTGCCACAATCAATAGCTATTTTGCTATGTTCGCTACTCCACCACCACCTCCAGATGAGGGTCCTTCAAATTTCTAGTTGTGATTCTGTTGTTTGGTTGTTGCTCTGTATGGGTGTTTTTGTTTGAAGTTATGCTATTTCTTTATTTTTGTTAGACTGTATTGTATTTGGATGTTTGTGAAAGATTTGAGGTATGAATGGTAGTCTTTATGTTGGAAGTTATGGATGGACGCATGTAACAAAAATGCATGTTAAATGAAATGAACAAATCTTGTTTGGATGTATATTCCATTGTGACTTGAATTTTTTTTAAATCAAATGTAGTTGATTATCTTCATGAAATATTAGTTGAATCTTTTTTACAATAGTAATCGCTTTGCATAATTTAATCTCTCAACATATTTAGATTACTCTGTGAATGGGTATAGATTAGAAGATCTTTTTATTCTTTTATTTTTAGACATGTATTACTTAGCTTAAATTGTTGCATATTTGATATCTTAATATTACTTTTGTTTCTATCTCAAAGTGTTCATTATTATATTTGTGACAAGAGATTGTGTTTTTGGAAAGAAAATTTTTTAAGTTGGCATAAAATGAGCCTAAAAATGAAAAGATGCATAAAGTGTGCCATGAATACAAAAGATTCGTAATGTTTGCAAAATTATAAAGAGGCATAAAATCAGCTCAAAATTGACAAGATGCACAAAGTGTGCCATTCAATTTGAAAAGATGTGCAATGTCTCCAATCGTTCTTTCCTTTATCATTTTCTCAATTACACTAATTAATGATCTTCACTATTGAATTAGAAAATTATTAATTTTATTTCATCATTTCTGCAATAGTTATGGTTACTTAATCTATCAATTACGTTATTGACCTAGATCAACTATTCTTATCCTTATTATTCTGTGATTTAAACTTTTGAGTCTTTATCTTTTGCATCTGATTTCAATAGTGAAATTATAATTCATTTAACATTATATTATTCATCAACTACTTTGATTCCTTCCCTTATTATTGTTGTCAAAAGGAGGAGTTTGTTTGATATGCTTTATTTGATATGTTTTGTTTGATATACATGTTTTGTGTGTATTTGTGATATACATGTTATATGTGTATTTTGTGTGTGTTTGTTTTGTCTTGTCTTGTCTCTCTATTTTCTTTCTTTTTTTTTTATTTTGTCTTCTGTCCCCTTGTTTTAAATAGATCATTCATTTAGGGGGAGCTTACTTTTGGAGGGAGCTTAGGAGAAAATTTGTGTTTACTTGTTAACTCAAACAATAATTGTTTTGCCATCATCAAAAAGGGGGAGATTGTTGAGAATGGTGCAAATCTAGTTATTTAAGTGAGTTTTTTATGTGAGTTTTTGATGATTACAAAATCTTATTGTTTGATCTTATTGCTTGTTTATTATTTCTCCTAACAAATGTTGGAAATTCTATTTTGTGTGTACAAACCTATCATTTCAAGAAAAATCACATTTCATATAGTGGAAGACTTCAAATTAATTGGATTAGAGTTTATTAGTCTTGGAGTTTATATTTTTTCCTTTTCATGAGTCTGAAAGATGTGATTATAATTGGGTAATCATGCACACACACTAGGGATTGAGACAAACGTATTTTTTTTAAACTAATTGTACTATACGATGTCGAATCGTACGAGACGATTTGTGCTATTTCTCCTCTAATACGAACCTGCCAGGTTTAAAATTTTTTCAAAGAATAATTTGTACAGTATGAAATGTTTTCATATATCATTTTCCAGAGTATGAAATGGGAGCTTACATGGTTCATACTAGACCGTACGGGATGAATTGTTCAATCTTTGAACTAATCGTATAGTACGAATAGGATTCGTATAGCATTTTCTAGAGTATGAAATGGGAGCTTGCATAGTTTGTACTCAATTGTACGGGACAAACTATTCAATCTTTTGAACTATTCATATAGTACAAATGGGTTTCATATATCATTTTGCAGAGTATAAAAATTAGGTTTCATTGGTTCGCATAGGATCGTATGGGATGAACTTTTCATACAGTACCATTTTAGTTCGTATATTATTTTCCAGGGTACGATAATCAGGGTTCATTGGTTCGTATAGAATCATACGGGATGAACTGTTCAATATTTTGAACTATTCATATGTACAAATGTCGATCGTATGGTACGTTCGAAATGCGTCAAACTTGAAATTTTTAGTTTTTAGACATTTTTTCTTGTCCTTTGTATTTAAGGTTCCTAAAAACTGACTATCCAAATAATCTTCTGCAAATTTCTTCTTGTGAGTGGAAGGGAGAGTGATTAGGGAGAGTGTTTGGGAGTGAGTGTGGTGAGATCTTTGAAGAGGAAATTATGAGGGGATTCTTAATGTTGCCCAAAGGTGAGGATCTCATTGTTTATACTTCAAGTCTCTTCCCTATCTCTTTGAAGAATCTTGAGCGAAGATCTTTGAAAAAGGTCTGGTTCTCTTCTATCACTTGGAGGGTGAAAAAGGATGCTTGGTATTATATCATCACTAGGAGGGCGAAAAAGGATGACGGTTCTCTGCCTTCACCAGGAGGATAAAAAGGATGACCGCATCGGGGTTTGGTTGAAGAGAGTTTGTCAGAGCTTCTCCGTCGTACTATGGGGGAAAAAGTAGAGTCACTTTGGTATAGTGAAATACATAGAGAAGGAGTCTCTAGGGAGTGGATGTAGGTCATGTTTGACCGAACCACTATAAATCTGGTGTTCTCTTTTCTATTTTTATTTACTGCATTTTTATTTTTAGTATTGCACTTTATTTTTCTGTGGTTAAAACAACAAATTTTCATAATTATTTGTACTGTATGAAAGTAATTTTACTGTATGATATACATAAAATGTTTTTATTAAAAAGGGTTTTCAAAACAATCAAGAGATTTTTAAAATTACTAATTCACCCCCGCTCTATGTTAACTTAGGGACATAATCAATAGGTCTAACAACCTATTCGCACTTTAATTCCTGCCTCAAGTTTTAATTTTCTTCCTTCTTATGGTTATATCTTCTTTGATATGTCGATAAAGGGGAGTGAGAAGTTTGAATTTTTTCCTTTCAATGGTTCCTCCTTATCTTTAGTGCAATAATATGAGGGATAGCTCTAAGGGGAAGAATTCTTAGTCTAGGCCCTATGACAGATACAACATAGTTAGAGAGGTAAATTCCTTCCTCTCCTCTACTTTACCTTGCGTGATATTCTTCCACCAAAGATCTTGCTTCCTTTCACTTTTTTGAGTGACCTTTCACTTCCTAGCCTCTCGCCTTGCTCACCAATCCAATTCATCTCTTTAATCCTTTCCCTGCTTCTCAAGGAGGGGATTTTATCTCTAGGTAGACGTAAGCAAACAACTACTTCCCTTAGCCCTTATTCAATGTTGGCACTATCAAGAGATTCCTCATCCACGTAGTAATAATGCCTAATAGCGCCTTTTTTTTTCTTTATGTGGGTCAATGAGGATCAAGGAACTATTCCTTTTGCACTAATGATGTGTACAGGCTCAACTACTTTCATTGCTATGAACCTTCCCTCATCCCCATCATGTAAAGGGGAAAATACTAATTGAAAGTGGATAAAGGCATGAGGTTCTCCATCTGGGAGGAAATCTGTCCATGTTTTTGGTCACATGGATCCCTGGTTTGTATATAGCCAGTGATGTCCTCCCTCAAGCTCTATTCCTTAGCCTATGCCTCATAAGCGAGGAAGAAGGAAACAAGGGAATGACACTACTTCATGGAGCATTAGTGGAATCAAAGCTCAGGGAGGAGTTCAACATTTCTTTCCTTCTTATTGATACTTATCATGCGAAAGGCGTAGAGGCGCTATTCACATAGCTGTGATTGGTGCAGTTTTTACTTCTTTCCTTCCTTCCCTAGTAGGTCAGTGACTGAGATATTCTATGTTGAAGAAATAACTGATGTTATTTCTACTCTTAGGTGAATCACTATAGTTGGAGCTTGAGTAGGGGCAGCAAATTTTTACTTCAACTCTGAGTGAACAAGATGCTAGCCTATCTTTTCTAATACTTGATTCATAATAGCTATCAATTCAAGAAGGAGAGTCTTTCTTTCTTTATGAAATGATCAAATTAGCCATACCCATAGAAGGGTTAAAGCACACATTCAGCTTAAGCGAAGCAACAGAGTCGGCATTCTCCATGTTGTTGGAGGAAGAAGCCCTTCTACTGAATCTCTTAGAGGAAGGACTAGAAGTGGGTAGTGGTGAGGCAGCTCTGATTAATTCGAGTCGATGCTAGTGATGAGAGAAAACCTTCTGTATTAAAAGTAAATGTGCTGAATATAGATAAGGAAAGCAGTTGACTCTAGCCCAGGCACGGCAAAGAAAAGGTGTGTAGCAAAGGGTTTGGTAAGAAAAAGAAAAAGTGATTCTACCATTACATAAGACCAATACTAGTTCCTAGCCTTTTTGCCTTTGGCTTTGTATTTGGGTTTGTATGAAACTTCATTCGCATCCCGCTGCTCAGCATAGCAAGCCCCTATATATATATATTTTAATTAATAACTAAATGGAAAGAAGAAATGATTGACTACCACTTTCTCATTCTGATGAAAGTTAGTTAGGGATGTTAAGCCCTTATGAAATAGCCCGAGGATAACCAAGAGGGGGGGGGGGGGTGAATTGGTAGTTTTAAAATTCTTAAGCAAAATCGATGTTGAAAATTTTTTCAATATTTTAAAATAAATACAATTTTGCGATGATGTGGAGATATTTAACAAAACAAAATAATTACTTCAATCACATGATCATCAAAAGAAAAGTAAAGTGCAGAAAATAATTAGAAAGAACACACCATATTTTATAGTGGTTGGGTCAACTTGACCTACATCCACTCCCCTGAGCCTCCCCTCTAGGTATTGCACTAAAACAAAGTGACTCTCCTTTTGGTCCCATAGCGAGGTGGAGAAGCCATTACAAAACTCCTTTTCACCATCTTGGTGAGGCAGAGAATACAAACTCAAAAGATTTTAACAGTAGAAAGAAAGAGATCTTAAATAGAAGAGCTCAAAAATTACCCTAAATTTTAACTTTCCATAAAAGATAGTCAAGGACGATACTTCGATCGTCCTATACGATCAATGTAAATCAGCACCTTCTAGTATGGATGATCTTGTTCCTCTGGACAATTAGAAGAAAAGGTTTATTCAGATCATCCGGGATGATTCTACGATCATTATGGATGATTAGTGTAAATCGGGAATATCATCTAGCAGACAGTTTAGGACATCCAGGAGAAAAGCCTGGACGATCAAAAGAAAATGACTTGATCATCTAGGATGATATGTATATCGCCCTGTATGATTAGTTTAAAAATGACGAATATCATCCGGCCCACAGTTTGGGTCATCTAGGATAACTGTGCTGAATGATTTCAAAATGACTTAATTGCCTAGGATAATATCTCTATCATCTTGTATAATTAGTTTGAAAATGGAAGTATCGTACGACACACATTTCGGGTCGTCCAGGTGAGATACACTAGATGATGACAATTTTTAATTGATCATCCAGGATGATCTTGCAATTATCAAGGATAATTTGATCAATCAATCAATCCTTAATTACTTTCCTTAATCACCTAACTAATTTAGGCATGATTGTAATAAATCGTCCAGGATGATACACGTATTGTCTAGGACGATTAGACCAAAATACTAAAAATAAAAACTTGCCTAACTTAGTTTGGCGGTTGAGATTTTCTTATTTAAACATATCATCCTGTACGATGGAAGTATCATTCAGGATGATCTACTTAATCAGACTGACTTAACACATTTGCCTTAATTAGGATTTCTTTTTTCAATGGATCAACCAGGATGATATGAACAAAATCAGAATAGAAACTCTAATCACTAAAAATCTCCCCCTGAGTGTGTGTGTGTAAGGTTACTTAGCTTGGGGATCCATTACCATATATTTGACTCAAAAAAGGTAAAAAATTACATTAAACTTGAGACTTTATCTTGAGCTAGCTTGAATTGCAATTGATCTTGTGAACTTGAAAGGTTAGGCAATCAAACAGAAACATAAATATTTGTTATCATCAAAATCATAGTCTTTGCATCCAGATTTGCAACATCTATTCTTTTACTAATTATTTTAATGTTTTAGTCTATTTCTTTTTGGTGTTTGAGAGTGTCTATATAAAAGGAAGTCGAAATAGGTCACGAAGATTCAATCAAAGAGAAGATAGAAAAGAATTATTCAGCATGTAGTGAACTTCAATATACAAATCAACTCTACAATGGAAGCAACCCCGATTCGATTCTCATTCATAGAAACACAAAAGGGAGGACCGAGTTCTGAAGAGCTTCATATAAAGAAAAATAGGAAAAAGAAAATACACATTGCTTTACGCTATTTATTTTTCTCAAGTTAATAATTATGTTAGTCTAGTATTGGATTTGCATTTTGGGTCTTTTCTCTGGGCTATCTAAAAATCGATCAACTTTCTTTTGAAGCCAAGCTAAGCTTTCAATTATCAAAGTGAGGTCAGGCTCCCACCTAAGCTAGTACATATGTTGAGTCTTACCTCATTTCTTTTCTTATATCCTCTAAGTGTGTAGCAGCTATCTAAAAGAAATGAGATGGAAGAGGACACACATCCCATAAAAAGTCCTAAATCTATGATTCTCCTAGGTGCTTTTTCTTCTTTTATATTGGTCACACTCTATTATAAGAAAGGAAATAGAAGAAAAGCCTTACCTTAACTAAGAGCCAAAACGTCTTTAGAAGGCTCATAACATAAGTGAGATCTAGTTGATAATAAGTAATATATAGCCTTGAAAAGAGTAATAGCTTGATAACATACTACTTAACGGATATACTTGCCTAAGAGATGAAAGAAATCAAAGGGGATATGTTATTCACTACCCCAGCCCAAGATTAGCACGATTGGCCTTACCTACTTCAAACTTTATTTGCTATAAAGGTTATCAAACTAACCTGAAGAAAAAGCATCCTTTACTACTTTATGTCAATTAGGGAATAACCATCTTTCACAGGAGGTACTGACTTTATTGTTCTATAAAGCACACTAAAAATGCTTTGAAACAAGCTGAAAGTCAAGCTAAACTGCAAAGAAGCTAGCCACCTTCCCCTCCCTATGGTTACCTTCTTATGCCATCTAGTATGACTCACCACACTTTATCGTAAAAGAAGCTAGCCACCTTCCCCTCCCTATGGTTACCTTCTTATGCCATCTAGTATTACTCACCACACTTTATCACATTAGACTTTCAATCTTTTTTAGAATAGTGCTATTGCTATAGCTTAGGGCTTCTATCACATTATTATAGCGGCTCTTCGTTCCCTTTATCACTAAGCAACCTCACAATCTTTGCTAATTGGTCTATCAAGACACTTTTGTCCCCTCTCATTTCTTCTTGTGCCTAAATCATCCATGATCATTGCCTATGCCACATGTCTGGAATGGATAGAGAGGGTGGCAGACGGGGATACAGAATACGGTCTATTTGGAGAGATTCAATCCTTGCTTCTTCTCTCACGGGGTGCTAATTTATTTCTTATTCAAAGAGTCTAAAGACTTATAATATGGATAAGTGTCACAAAGTATTTTAGGAGTGAGGATCTCTACCATTTCTCCACTAAAAATCGGTAGTGGGGTATAGGCATAAGATTAGGAATGAGTGCTAGAGTGCAGATGGGACTGATGTTCGATAGATATTACAGCTTTGATGATAGGTACTCTTTTTCTGCAGGGGGTAGGCAAGCGGCTCCCCGTAATCAATATGAAATGCTCACTTTTTTGCTCCTTACAGTCACACCTTAGCTTTTACCCAGGATGTAAGACCTTAATAACCCCTCTTGGTAACAATCTATTACTCCAATTTTAGAAAGTAATAACAAAACTTCAGACGGTAAGGACATATACCACTAGGTGCATGATTAAGTAACTAGTGTCTCTACCAGTGAATGGTCTTTGGGACCCTAGACATGGTACGAAGCTCCCCTTCAAACAATATAACTCGCATTTAAGTCTTACGCCCAATTTCTTAAATAATTAAGCGTATATGAAATTTACAATAAATCTAAATACCTTGAGTGAGAGAGGTACGTGCTTATGAAAGGTTTCGTTAGTGATCAATTGACTAAGAATTTCCATTACCCAATAATGGAAAGGATGCAAAAGTGCGTACCAGATCGGGTTGCCTATGGCAAATACATGCACTTTCCCACTACCCTATATTTTGACCCTAAACCGACCACACTCTAATCTCGTCAAAAAGCTATCCCATTAGATTTCTTGAGTGAGAAGTATAATACTATTGATTAACCAGCCTAGGCCTAATATACCTCTTCTATCAAGTTCTATTGTATCATCATAACCGCTAGTCCCAAAGAACGTGTTGTTAGAGAACCAAACACTCCCAACAATAGATAGTGTCTTAGGAGGAATCATGGTCATTAATGTAGTGGCTTCCATTAGTAATGTGTGCCACGCACTAAGTTACTATGATAACCTCAACACGTCCACCCCTCAAGATGATTCTTATAGGTGTTTGGAGTTGAGGTCCAAACCTGTTGAAACTAAACTGCATTGAAGCAGGATTTAGGTGTAGGATGGGACATGATATGTGTGATGTGTAGGTGGTGATGATCACCCTGAGGTATCCCCTAGTGCTCTTGCCGGGCACTCCATAACCCGCCAACACTTGTAAAAACCCAGCTCGGTCAGTCTCATCTGACTGGATGCATGGAAAACGAGGCTACCTTGACAACCTTCTCCCTTCTATCCCAATTCAAATATAGGGTGGTTCTCTTGAGTTTCTCAATAACCCCTTTGCCCGATGCTTATGATGAGCTACAGAACATCCACTACGTTGGGGGACCGAGCTGGCATAGTTATTAACATAAGAGCCTACTCAGCATCAGCTGCTTTGTACTACACTAGAGTAATCCAATATATGGTTCCACATGTTCCACCACTTCTCCATTCATTTCTAATACTGATTATGAAACACCATGAGTAGCAGGATGTTGAGGTTCAGAAATTAAAGTGATGTACTTGATTTGATCGTTCCTACTTATTATGGGAAAGAAAGGTTGCATGACAAAGAAATAAGAAAGAGATTATTCCCTTCGAGCCTATCCAGTACCACCAATACTCAAAATACATATCCTACGCTTAACGCATCTACCTGGCACTTTTTTCCATCTTGCTTACAAGCGAAGCGCTATTGGCAGTAATGAATAAATCACTTAGTGATGATTGATGCAGTCATTCAGTGCCCTTGATTATTCAAAATAGAAGGATCATGGCGCCCCAGCATAATGACATCTAGCAGCAGCATCTCCTTGCGTGTAGGAGACTTCTATGCCAGCCCTGATTCCTGGATCTATGTTGAAAAAAAATGGCAGCTAAAGCAAATCTAAAGTCTTTTCTATTTTATTATGATTACAACCAACCACTTGGTACCAAGTAACCAGTTAGCAATAGTGCTTTCAAAGTAGAAGAGTGGTATCTTATTTGAGAAGTGGTGGTGTCAGAAGCGTGCTATCCTCTTTATCTTGAAATAAAAGTGACTTAGCGCATCATAGCGAAGTATATACATTATTACGACTCGGGCTCAAGAGTTCTTGTTTTGATGATAACAAACATTATGGCTCACATCTTCTAATATTTGGAATGTATATTTATTTGTGTGTGTACTAACATTTCAGGAACAGCATGCATCAATACAAGAAAGATTCAAGACTCAAGAATGAGTAGAAAAGGCTTTATTGTATTTCTCATTAATGTACTTTTTGATTCCTTGAGTCAAGTCCTGTAATAGTATATGCTTATTTATGACCATGTGTACACATACTTAGGGGGAGTGAGATCCTGTCAAAACCAGAAGTTCAACTTTTGAACAAATCGTACTGGACGATTTCGGATCGTCCAGGACGATCTGTTCATTGAACTAATCGTCCTGGACGATCTAATATGATCTCAAAACCCTAGCCGCCATGATAATTTAGGCAAGGATTTAAGAGTAAAAATTTGTTCCAATCATCCTGGACGATCTATATATCGTACTGGACGATTTGTGCAAAATTTGTTCTGATCGTCCTGGACTATCCCAGGATCGTACGGGACTATTAGGTCAAATTCTGCACATCGTCCTGGACGATCATGAGATCGTCCTGGACGATTTCTGGCGGCAGAATTGAGTTTTTAGGGTTGTCTGAAGCCACCTTCTGGAGCACATCGTCCTGGACGATCCTGCGATCGTCCTGGACGATCTTTGGCGACAGAATTGAGTTTTTAGGGTTTTCTGAAGCCGTCTTTTGGAGCACATCGTCCTGGACGATCCGGCGATCGTCCTGGACGATCTTTGCCGCCAGAACTAATTTGGAAGGGTTTTTGGAGCTCTTTATTTAAGCTTTCTCAAGGCACTTAATATGTGTCTTTGGCAGCCATTGAGGCTTCGTTCTTTTGGAGAAAACTTAAAGAGAGAGCTTGAAAGGGAGAGAGGAAAGGGTGGAGTTTGAGAGGGAGAAGAGCCTGGGAAGGGGGTTTCTCGAGGGAGTGTGAGGGGGTTCACACGGTTGCTCCGGCAGGCTTGCACCTAAGTACCGTCGGATTCAAGGCTCGTCTCGAAGGAAGTTTTGGGAAGAAGAAGTGCTCTTTGGTGTCGAAGGACCCGGCTACTCCGCCGCACCGGGGAAGGTGGAAGCGATTTTGTAAGGGCTTCTCCGCCTAGCTGTGGGAGCAAAAGGAGAGACACTTATGGTATAGTGCAATACTTGGAGGGTGCCTCCGAGGAGTGGACGTAGGTCAAGTTGGACCGAACCACTATAAATCTGGTGTGTTCTTTCTTATTATTTTCCGCACTTTATTTTATTGCGATTATCTGCTTGGGTGAAATCTGTGATTGATCTTTTTATTGTTGTTTTAATTCATTTTCGCTGCAAATTATAAAAAGATTTTTGTTTTGTTTTAAATATCCAATTCACCCCCCCTCTTGGTTAGCCTCGGGACTAGTTCACTAGGGCTTAACATCCCTTTCGAACTATCAAGTGGTATCAGAGCGGGATTCAAAATTTAAGTTTAAAAACTTTTGAATTCGATCCATGGCTAATTTTTGTAATCGTAGTATTGCGGAAGGATATTCAATCACCCGGCCACCTTTATTTGAAAATATTACTTTTGATTTTTGGAAAATTTGTATGTCTACTTTCTTGAAATCTATTGATTATCGTATGTTGCATATGATTCAAATTGGTTATTCTGCACCGTCACGTATTGTAAATGAAATTAAAATTGATATTCCCTTTTCTGAATGGAGTAGAATAGATCAGATCAATGCTCAATTGAATGCTAAATGTTTAAATTGTTTTTTCTGTGCTTTGAATTCTGATGATTGTATGTTAATATCTGCATGCACTTCTGGCAAAGAAATCTGGGATAAATTATGCACTAGATATGAAGGTACTTATGAAATCAAGCAATCTAGGCTAAATATGTTAATGCATGATTATGAACTTTTTAGCATGAAACCTTATGAAACGATCTTAGACATGTTTACTAGGTTTTCTCAAATTGTGACATCATTACATGCTTTAGGAAAAGAACTTTCAAATTTTGAAAAAGTTAATAAAATCCTACGTTCTCTACTTGCTAAATTTGATGCCAAAGTCATTGCAATTTCTGAATCAAAAAATTTGAACGAATATTCTATTGATAATTTGATTGGCTCACTCATTGCCTACGAGCAAGGTTTGGGTCAAAAGCTTTTCGATGCAGATAAAACGATAGTGATGAAAACTGAAGACATTGAAAGTGATGAAAGTGAAGAGTTAGCATCAGCAACAAATAAATTGAAAAATCTGCTAAGGCACAAACATCAACATCAAAAGTGGAACAAAGGTAAAAATGGTAAGAATGTAAAGTTTTCTTCTGATGTTATTTGTTTTGGATGTAGGAAGCCTGGACATATGAAAAATCAGTGCCCGAACTTAAGAACCCTTCCTGAAAAGGAAAAGGGTAAAGCTAAGCAAATTCTAATAAGGGCTGACAATGCAAAACGAAAAATGTCCTGGGCAGATCTAGCTTCTGAATCATCTGATCAGGAGCAAGCTGATGTAAATTAATGTTCTTTTTGTGTGTTTATGTTTTTGTTTTTCTATTACTATTGTTTATTCATTGTGTTTTCTGTGTTTTATTATTTTTTATTTTCCTTTTCAAATTCCTTATGTTGCTTTTTATTGTTTCTCTGATCAAGCACACACATAACACCTCTTATTTTAAAAATTATTTTTTAAAGATCTTGTTTTTTAAAAATTGAAAATTTACCTCTTGTATTTTCTAAATACTATGTTAGTTGTGGTTGATTTTTCTAAAATCAAGTAAAGGAAGAAAACTCATGATTTTGTCTCTCTATCTCATTTCTTTGAATAAGGCTATCTTGCTTTTGAGTCAAAATCTGTTTCAGATTATAAATTGATTTTTGAAATTAAAACTTTTTTCATCTCCCAACATTTTGTCTATCTCATAGGAATCTTTTGCAAATTATTGAACCAACTTTAAGACTATCTTATTCAGGTTGTTCGTCTTTATCATAAGAATAAGGTTTGCTGATTTTAAAGATTTAGAAAGGAGGCAATCAAAAGATGCGCAGTGCGCCAAACTAATTGAAAAGAGGCACAAAATCAGCCCAAAATTGAAAAGATGCGAAATTGCCAAATTGAATACACAAAGTGTATCAAAAATCAAAAGATGCGCAATGCGCCAAACAAATTGAAAAAGAGGCACAAAATTAGCCCATAAAAGCTGCTTCCATTCTTGTAAATCTCTAAAGTTTTGAAAACTCTTATGACTTTTTGATAGATTCGTTACTTGAGTTTGAAAATCAAGATTTTCTGATTCATTACTTTGCATTAATCTTCTATTAGATGTATTTTATGAAAGGAGTTTTGAAGAAGTTTTATTTCCTTATCTAATTTGTTCCTTGATTTAGATATTGGCTTAAAAAGTTTTTTCGCCTTTTTAAAACCTGAGTTTGGATTTACATTTTCTGATTCTCTAACCTTTCTGGGTTCAAAGAGATCAATTCATGTCTTACTAAGTTTTTGGAGAATCTCAAGAGGTGACTTTCCAAATTTTTGCTCCTCCTCTTTTTGATAATGTCAAAGGGGGAGAACATACTGTTGTATTTGTGATGTTTTTTACGTATTTGTGATATTTGATTTTATGTTGTTTGTTTTATATCATATTGTTGTTGTAGTTATTTCAAAAATTTAAAAAAAAAAAAAAAGAAGAAGAAGAAAGTATTCCTCCCTATTTTTAAAAGACTTTTTCTTAGTGAGGGGGAGATTAGGAGAAAATATCTTTTTGTAAATTCAACCAGTAATGTTTGCCATCATCAAAAAGGGGGAGATTGTTACGACTCGGGCTCAAGAGTTCTTGTTTTGATGATAACAAACATTATGGCTCACATCTTCTAATATTTGGAATGTATATTTATTTGTGTGTGTACTAACATTTCAGGAACAGCATGCATCAATACAAGAAAGATTCAAGACTCAAGAATGAGTAGAAAAGGCTTTATTGTATTTCTCATTAATGTACTTTTTGATTCCTTGAGTCAAGTCCTGTAATAGTATATGCTTATTTATGACCATGTGTACACATACTTAGGGGGAGTGAGATCCTGTCAAAACCAGAAGTTCAACTTTTGAACAAATCGTACTGGACGATTTCGGATCGTCCAGGACGATCTGTTCATTGAACTAATCGTCCTGGACGATCTAATATGATCTCAAAACCCTAGCCGCCATGATAATTTAGGCAAGGATTTAAGAGTAAAAATTTGTTCCAATCGTCCTGGACGATCTATATATCGTACTGGACGATTTGTGCAAAATTTGTTCTGATCGTCCTGGACTATCCCAGGATCGTACGGGACTATCAGGTCAAATTCTGCACATCGTCCTGGACGATCATGAGATCGTCCTGGACGATTTCTGGCGGCAGAATTGAGTTTTTAGGGTTGTCTGAAGCCACCTTCTGGAGCACATCGTCCTGGACGATCCTGCGATCGTCCTGGACGATCTTTGGCGACAGAATTGAGTTTTTAGGGTTTTCTGAAGCCGTCTTTTGGAGCACATCGTCCTGGACGATCTGGCGATCGTCCTGGACGATCTTTGCCGCCAGAACTAATTTGGAAGGGTTTTTGGAGCTCTTTATTTAAGCTTTCTCAAGGCACTTAATATGTGTCTTTGGCAGCCATTGAGGCTTCGTTCTTTTGGAGAAAACTTGAAGAGAGAGCTTGAAAGGGAGAGAGGAAAGGGTGGAGTTTGAGAGGGAGAAGAGCCTGGGAAGGGGGTTTCTCGAGGGAGTGTGAGGGGGTTCACACGGTTGCTCCGGCAGGCTTGCACCTAAGTACCGTCGGATTCAAGGCTCGTCTCGAAGGAAGTTTTGGGAAGAAGAAGTGCTCTTTGGTGTCGAAGGACCCGGCTACTCCGCCGCACCGGGGAAGGTGGAAGCGATTTTGTAAGGGCTTCTCCGCCTAGCTGTGGGAGCAAAAGGAGAGACACTTATGGTATAGTGCAATACTTGGAGGGTGCCTCCGAGGAGTGGACGTAGGTCAAGTTGGACCGAACCACTATAAATCTGGTGTGTTCTTTCTTATTATTTTCCGCACTTTATTTTATTGCGATTATCTGCTTGGGTGAAATCTGTGATTGATCTTTTTATTGTTGTTTTAATTCATTTCCGCTGCAAATTATAAAAAGATTTTTGTTTTGTTTTAAATATCCAATTCACCCCCCCTCTTGGTTAGCCTCGGGACTAGTTCACTAGGGCTTAACATCCCTTTCGAACTATCATACATTACATAAGTTAGAAGTGTAATAAGCTATTTCATAAAGTCACCAAAAACAAAAGAAATAAAAAATCATGAATGCTAGTGTCCTGGAATAGAACATATGATTGATTGAATAATGGAGATAGTACATGGGAAGATGAGACTATTATGCTAAGAAATTCATACGAAAGAAGAATAGTAAATTAGATCAAAGGTCTTCTACAACCTAAAAACCTGAGACCCTTAGTTGATGCTGTTCACTGGCTGATAATGTTTCAACTCAATTTCAACCCCAATCTATTGAACAAAGCCTAACGCTTTCACAGTGTAAGTACACTTCACTAGTGTCATGCTTCATATTTCATTTCCTTTTCCTCTCTAAAACCTTCTGTCACTCTACTTTGAACTTCTTCTAGCACCTTGATGTCTTACGCCAATAGTTGGTATCTGAAGCTAGCTTTCCTAACCATCCAACTGGCTTGGATGGATGTCCTTTGATACCTTCCATGATAGGGGAGTTCCTATCAAGTTCTTATATACTTGAAAGGTGAACACCACTGTTGAATGAGAGGTTTTTTCTTTGATAAATGATAAGGCTGACGTATGAGAGCAGGTGTTTGCATATGTTTTCACTATTACTTCATTTTTTTACTTAGATAAACGAACAGGTAAAATAATTCTTTCTTTCTCACTTTCTTACATAAATCATGAATATAAGAAAATAGGGTTTCTTTCACCTCCTTTTCAAGTTATTTGCCTATGACCCTATATATATCCTAAGAATCAAAAGAAAATGTTCTGATCAATACCTTGCTCCTGGTAGAGAATACTCACTTCATTTCATAACACTCATTTGGTCTCACCTCAAAACAATCGACCCTTATTTCCTTTTCATTCTATTTTCAGAAGTGATCATATTCATCAAGTTTTCTCGCTTTAGGAGTTTGAACTAAACCTAGTGGATCCAACTTATAGAAGGACCTGTGCATATTTCCATGGTGGAATCAAGAAAAGTTATGTTGAATTGCGCTATGATTGAGAGGGCCCCTCTTTTAATGATGAGTAGGATTATATCACAATAGGGAACAATCTCTTTGTATCCCACTTTTGGCTTATACTATGATGTTTAATGAAGAAATAGTATGCCGAGGGGGCTGCTTGCTATTTCGATTTCACTCATTGAAGAAAGTATTTCCTTTTCAAAACATGTATCTAGCGGATTCTAAACTATACAAACAAAAGTGATAAGGTAATATTCTCCCGAAGCCTTAGCATGGTTTATAGTAGGATTGACCCACCCTTAGCAGGGAACCAAAGAACATGAGTATTTGCATGTCTTTAGCAGTTAGGGTTGTAATTAGCCTGTAGGGTTTAATATCTAAGCAATTGGTTAATGTTGGGGATCCACCCATCTTTTCAATAGAGTAAATCACTCTTATTCCTTTACTAGAGCGGTAAGTAACAACAACAATCCTCCCTCAGTCCCAGTAAGTGATCCGGATCCATAGTTGGTGTTCTTTGTGCTATATATGGTACGCAATCCTTAGTCTTAGACTCAATCTTTATGCTGGTAAATTTGATGTCTTCCTATTCCTGGAGCTAAGGAATCTCTTTCTAGTGGCTAACTTTACCCAAAAGGTTAGGCCCTTCCAAGGCATCTTATTATGCTCACATGGGTGGTCTTTTCTTTTACGGCATCCTATAAATTGTTAATTACAAACTATGAAAGTGAAAATTGAAACTAGAGTTGTACGCATGCCTTAGTCTTACATTAAATCTTAATGCTAGTAAATTTGAAGTCTACCTACTCCAGGAGCCAAGGAATCTCTTTCTACTGCCTAACTTTACGCAAAAGGTTAGGACCTTCCAAAGAATCTTATTATGCTTGCATGGGTGGTCTTTTTCTTTTAAGGCATCCTAGAAAATGTTAATCACAAACTGTGAAAGTAAAAACTGAAACTAGAGTGGCTTACTTAAAGGGGAATCAACAGTCTTGTCTTTTCTTCTTTATTCCTATAAATAAGACTCCTGAAAGCACCTATGGTCGAGTTTTCTAGGTCTAATACACTAAAAGAACTATTTGCTTCATTTCCAATTTGTAGTTATCAAGTGTAGGAGGGCCTTTTAGCTTTGGAAATAATACAAGTGCTAGAATAGGTGGCGTGCCAGTCTAGTTATGTTTTTAGTAATAGTTTGAGTTGCAGTTATGCTCCGTGGTGACGAAATGGTTTTCCTTAGAGTTGAAGGTATGGGTGCACGTATTGGCATTGGAAGTGTTAATAGTTTGGTGATTGTATTACTAGACCAATTCTTCATATTCTTAATTCTCTAGTCATAGATGTATTGTTGTGAATGCACCTCAGTCTTAAATGTTTTAGGAAGTTAGCAAAGTTTTCATTGTGAGAGGAATAATTATTTTCACCCTTAGGCTTCATATGAGCTTGAAAACTGGGGTTTGGTTCTTGACTCCTTTTTTTCTTTTTCCTTTTGAGCTAGATCGGATAAAGAAAGGAGTTCAAAAATGAACTATTCAGAAAAGTAGTCCTTACATCCCTTCACAAGCATGAGTAGAGTCTCTAACTTTAATAGCAGTCTTTTACTAATAGATTGAACCGTTCCCAGTCCTCTAAGATCTATTGACTGAGTCGTCTATAACTTTTGTATTCTCCTTCCTTGACTTACCATCTATTTAGCTCTCTAACTAAAGGAATAAATATCCTTTTAGTCCTTAAGCAGAGGAAAAAGGCATATCTTCATTGAATCCTATGGGACTATGATTTCCTCCTTCACTAGTATAGTATTGGTAGTCTCTTGGAATTTGATTAATAGGTCCTATCCCTAGTTCAAGGACTAAGTTATCTACATATTTACCTTTCTACCTTTACGAGTGCTAATGCTAATACCAAATTTTTTGAAACTAAGTGTAGATTCTACAACCTTTAAGAACATCATGATTAAGATAGCTTTTGAAAGTCAGTCTTACTACATATCTTTATCAACTAAGTTGATGTAGGACCACCATTTCTATGCCCGCTTCTACAAAACCATTGGGACTAATTTTTCATACATAGTATAATAAATAAGAGGATTATACTATGTATGGATGTAGTTTACCTGAGATAGGTACAGGAAGAGGAGGCAAGAACTTGCTCGATATGTTCCTCACTAATCTGAGAGAAATGAGCTATTCATGTACAATAGTTTGGATACTATCTGGTACCTTCATCATCCAGCTAAAGAATGAATCACTATTATGTACTTAGATATGGGTTTTGAGAGTTGGGACGGGTATGGGGGAAAACCTCAACGGATGGTTATTCGATCAAATGAATAGGTTACGAGTAAACTGCTTCATCTCGATTCTATACTAAAGGTGCTAGAATCGTTTCATGTATTATCAATCAAATGGAAAGGTATTCTTCAATATTAAGCCCTCTTTTACAAAAAAAATGGTGTATGAATCTCATTGGTATGCTTCCCAGGGCACTAACCACTCATTTATGAAGACTTTACTATAGATGCTTATGATGCGAGTGAGACTATCAGATACTTTGCCTGCCATATCCATCTAACCATCTCTTAATGGATCAACCAAATCTACTACTGCTCGAGCTACCCCTATTCTAGCCACCTCCCACCCTATCCAGGTGTTTCTCAAGCTATGGGCTTTACAAGTGGAACTCAATTGGCTAAACCAAAAGATCCTAGTCTGTTCATAAGCTCTTTGCCTCTTTGCTAGAGGAAAGGTCACAATCATTCGGTTCTACTCTGACATTGAATTCTTCCAATCATGATCTCAAAAGTCTTCCATTTCCAACTAGAAAGAGAGGGTAGGGAATCTTTGTCGTATGGGTAGGTATCAGAGAAGGGGGAAAAAGAAACTCTGACTCTGGAATCTATCCCCCTACAAAGAATAGAACGTGCCTTAGGATCTATTTCAGGCATCCTTCTTTCTATGGGGATGTGGGCACCCCTCACAATGGATGCTCTTTACTAGCAAATTTTCTTTTGAGTTGGAGCTAACTGGTTATATATGGAGAATAAGCAAAATATGTTGCATATGAAAAGTAAGACATCTTATTAATCACTATCATCATCACGACCTGTAGCTGCAATAGCTAGTAGATTTACGTGATTTTCATATATGGGAGTGCTTTTTCAAAATGAAAAGGCAATAGTTTGATTCAAAGAAAAGGGAAGTTCATCCTTTTAGCCAAACCTATTATTTACGGAGTCTACTATAGAATATAATCGATGTAAACTACCAACATCTTCTCTCTAGTGCCTTGACTTTCAAAGTGAAAGGGATAAATTCTACTCTATTCCCATACAACTAGATTCACTTCATTGAATTGAAGTGGTAGAATGGGCTTGGATGAGGTGAGGGCAGCTTTCTCATGGAGACTAGCTAGGCAAAAAGATTATGCTTTAGCTGCTACTTTCTCTCCAATTCAGGGTGGCAGTTTCAAGTTTTCTATGAAATCCAATTCACTGATCATGAGCCTTGGGAGCAATTTGGAAAGACAAACCCTCTGTCATATTCAAAAATTCTTGGTACAATGAGCTGAGAAATCTCATGAGGCATGTCACCACCTAGGAGCACATAAGGAATCCAAGAGGCATCAGTGCAGCTTGAATCTCTTCAGCCTTTCTTCCTCTTTCCACTTGTGGTTATTCATTTGTTACCAATGCTTAATAAAAGAGTTTACCCACAGAGCTAGAAAAAAGTAGAAAATTGAAACGAAAACTAATTTATGCTAAGTGTGTACTTTGGAGATGCGGTCTTTAATTTCTTCATTGGCAATCGAAGAAAAAGGAAGTGAAAGGGTCTTTCTTTGCTTATTCGTATGGGGAGTGACCTCCACTCTGGTGTGCTACACAGTGACTTCAAGAGGAAGAAGAGAAATCACTAAAGCAACTAAAATCAATTTTGAGGATCTGTTTGAAAGGAAGCTTCATCTTCAGTCAGAATCTTCTCCGCAGCAGCCTCTACCGAGGGTTGGTTCTTACCTATCATGCAGCATTATTTGGGGTCTTTTCAAATCTACATTTATCCTGGAGGCTTCGTTGCTGCCAACTTGTGCATCTTTCTGTTCTGCAGCATCACCCACATCTGAAAAAGTTAAAGTTCTAACTTTGACATCTTTAAAACTGCTTGGTTTATTGGCCTCCTTAGTGGCTGCAATGGCCTCAAAAAGGTAAAGTAGTTAAGAAACACTACTTTTTGGCAAGGCCATTAGAATCTTGCTTTTTCTCCTTCAAACCTCTCCTCCACCATTTTTTCACTGCCTCTAAAGAATTCTCACTATTCGATTTCTTTATACTGCATCATGCACTTATATCAGATTAGCCCTACTTTGGATTAAACGTAAAAGTCAACTTTGCCTCGCTTACTATCTCAATAATTGCTTGAAAAGAATGAAAGATGAGTTTTCCTTTCACTGACTGTTTAAATGAAATGCTTCATGCGTTCAACTTTCTAAGTTCAACTATCACCTTTTTTTATTATTTGAAATATGATCTTTTGACTTTACAATTCTTATGAAAGCTAAAAATTGAGAACTTGAAATTGAGTTAAATTCTGATATCCACATAGCCTAGAAAGAAAATTGAGAGGGGGTCTTATGAAGCTATTCCAACTGAATCAAAAGTGGAGCATGGTCCGAGGGATCCCTACATAAATGTGAAAAAGAAATAAAATGCTTAATAAGGAGCTAGTAGCATTAAAAAATAGAACCTCTGCCAGATACAGTTTGAACCAGTATGATTATTGCACAAAGTATAAGAGGTTCTTGAAAAATCAACATCCATAAGATCCGTGGCAGAAAAAATCCCTCCAAATCTATCATGGAAGTCACATTAGCTAATTAGTCTATTTGTCCATATAGCTGGGCCTTTGACTTCACCAAAAAAAAAGAGATGTTCCACACAGTCAAATAGACTAAAATCAAAAGTACTTAAAAAAGGAACCTACGAGCTTGTTACATTTCCAAAAGGTAAGCATACCATGTACCACTTTTATATATAGAAGATATAAGCAGGCTTTGTAGATTAGATCTCTTTCTAATAGCGGCAAGTTTTCACTTGGGAGAGAGAATTCAATTGTAGCAAAATACAAAGAGAGAATATATGTAGTTGTATAGGGATGAAATTAACTGAGGATGATTTGGCTTATCCCTTGTGTAGTCCACTAGATCCCTTTTAGCAGTCAAACTAGATGTTTGGATTAGAAAATAGGTCTCAAAATAAAGGTGCTAGAGCGAAGAAAATAGTCTTATGTGCTATTCTTTAATTCATA
This sequence comes from Dendrobium chrysotoxum, assembly GCA_019925795.1. Lineage (NCBI taxonomy): Eukaryota > Viridiplantae > Streptophyta > Magnoliopsida > Asparagales > Orchidaceae > Dendrobium > Dendrobium chrysotoxum. Next base: position 12,513,536 of record CM034310.1, read on the forward strand.
TGTATGATTTGAGTTTACTTAGCCCTATAGAATAGAATCAATGAGAGGGAGATGAGATGGAAAGGAGTTGGATTCATTCTAATCAGACTATCTAAAACCCCGGGGAGCACTAGACTTCATTAGTGATAGTTATACCTTATTAAGCAGTTGCAATAGGATAAGGTAAGGCACAAAAGTCACTTCTTACACTAAGGCAAGGTTGAGAATCCACATAGGGAAGGGAATGAGCTACCAACAACATAACTGATAGATACAGGAGCAGCTAACTAAGCTACGAGAAAGCAAGAAAGGGGAAGAATGGCTAATAGCATTATAAGCTGCTTCCAGGGACTAGAAGTCATTAAGGGAAAAGTAATAGATTGCAGCATGTAAGGCTTATTCAGAAGAGAAAAAAGTGGCAAAGAAAGCAGCCAAAATAGTCTAGATGAGAAGCCCAGCTCAACAAATGAGAAAGGTAAAGATAGGAAGAAGAGTAGCTTGGTAGCCTGAAATGAGGTGAAGGTGCTAGACTAAACCAATCGACAAAGGGGGTTCCCACTCTGAATAAGGGAAGTGGCTAGCCAGCCTTTAATGGTCACAAATCGAGTCATGCTTATATTTTTAGATCGATTCTTATATTGGATGATATTCACTGGGAATCTACTTCGAGCATTGAAGCATAAGCAAGGTGCACAGTGTTGAGGAAACTATCTTCTTGATTCTCTAATCACCAGACTGGGGGAAAAAAAGATGACCACAATGTTCTTTCCTTTATTCAATAAATAATGACTGAGGCCCACTTTGGTTTGATCAGTTCATCAATGGTTAGCAAGTACAGTATGATGGTTGATGATCATGCACATCTTTTGTGTGTATCAGTGGGTTTCCCCAGCCAATGAACTTGGGTTATAGGAGCACTTCTGGTTATATTGAGTACATCTTTTGGAGAAACTATTTAATCCTTACCTCGAGACCAAGTTGGCTATTAGGAAGTCAAAGTTATAGCAAGTGTACCTGAAGCTATTCCTAGAATAGTAATAGGATCTCCTTTGGTACTTGAGTAGTCAATTGAGTTCATTAGTGCGTAATAGAATAGGAAAAATAAGGATATAAGTTGGCCTTTTCCTATAAGGACTGCTCGCCTTTTAATGACTTGGCTTCACTATTGCTCCGTACTGGTGGTCGGCCTTTCAAGGAGCCTTCATACAATATCAGAATGCCTATGTTCTTTTTAGTACTTCAGGCTTCGCCAGATGCAAGCAATACGAGGGACCTTGGGTTCGTAGATAAGGCTCGTTCGTGATTAACGAGCTCGCGTAGTAAGGCCTAGACCTACTTCAGACTTACCTGATGCACTCCACTCGCTGTCTACTAAATGAGCATTAGAGCGAATCGAGTGAGCGAGCAGAGCTTTGTTGGAGCTTCCCGCTTTCCTCACCTTACAATTTTCTTCCCGCTCCATCTTCCACAATTTGGAGGAGGAATTGATTGGATACCTAAGAACCATAATCATTTAAAGGAACAGCTTCTACGATGATAGATAGGGGTCAAGAATCTATGCCCCTGCCCTCTAAATAGTATGAGAGCCTTTTAGCTTGTACTGCTCACACTCCTAGATCTACACGGCGACACCTTCGCTACCATAGTGTGAGTTGGAAGCAGCTCTGAAAATCCCGGCCTACTAAAAAATGAACTTGAAAGTAAATTTCAACAATAATAACATGAAAAAGTACATGTGGGTTGCCCACTGATCTTATCATAGGTGAAATCTAATCCTTTTACCTCTCGAATGTGGGAAAGGGAGCAGCAAATGTAGGCTTTAACAGTGCATTTTTGGGTGCTAGTACTTTATTTGGAAGCTTCAAAACTCAAGGCGCTTGCTACAACTTTGATTTCAAAATAATGCATTCTCAGCCTACATTTGAAGTGAAGCTGCTTAAGAGCTTCGAAAGGTGAAGTGAGCCACTCTACTCTCCTTTTTTTTCTTTTCATTAACTGTAGCATGAAAGATTGAAAATTGAAAGATCTCAGAAAGAGGGTGGCACCTACCGTTGAGAGCATCTATTGTCTTTTCAAAAGAAGTGTATGATCTTGGACTGGCCCACTTCGCATGACCTACAATGAAAAAGAGGTTTGTGCTACTGTAAGGCTTCTCCACTCTTTTCTCAGGATGCTATTATGTTGCCATGTAGATGGGTAGCTCTAACTTCTATAGGTTCTCGAGTTGACAACCGAATGAGAATTTTGGTCCTTACACGGGGGTCTCATCCCTCAGACCTGCTTGCTCTGTAGGGAATGCCCCATGGTTCCTCAAGTGCCAGCCACAGAGAGGAATGCCATCAACTAGAGCGCTATTTGCCACTAAAAACTTACTCGCTGAGTGCTAGGGCTCTGCGTTTCAAGTTTGTTATCCTAACTGTCTCCTCAGCTCTACCGGGAGCCTTGCTCCTTCTTCTATCTTATCTACTGTCTTGCTCCTTGGCTACCTATTGCTCTAGTCACTCATTGTAATAGCTTTCTTATTGGGTGGCTCGCACCCTAACCCCAGTTGGGTGGACCGGTTGAGCCAGAGTGGGCACAGTAGTGGGCCTATGTTTCCTGGCGCACGTATAAAGGCATGATTAGTTCCACGAATCTCAATGCACTGAGCATAGTAAAGTTCTTCTAGTTGTACCAAAATGGAGGTCTGATTTGAATGACCAGGTACAACATCATATTTAACATCTGAGGAAGGTATAACCCAACTATGAGGTACATCAGTAGGTGTTATAATCATATATAGATGATTTCTGGCTGGTACAACCACTCTATTATCTACTTCTAATAAACATGATTGACCTAATTCTAGATCATCTTCTGAAATCATATAACTGCCAAAAGTGAGTGACTGTTCATCCAAACTATTATAGTCTAAATACTTATAAGGTTGGGTTAATGCCCTCCTCCCCCCCAATTATTGGTTTCCCTGCAAAAAGCTCTAACACCTACTCTGAGAATATGAAAAGCACTATTCTTATTTAGTTTGGTAGTTCTCCCCCCTCTTAAAATAGTCAGACCCCAGTGGAATCGAAGGCCAGCTTACTAATAGGCAATGGGGAACCTTTTCTCGCCCAGCCCTACCTAATTTTATTTTGCTAAAACTGAAAAACCACACACATGAGACACACAAAAAGTATGGGATGACTCGTTCACCATTGAAAGTAAATTTGATCTTATAGTCATCTTCTTTGTTTGAAAAATGAGTAGTTGAAAGGGATGCTAGTTAGCTCAGCAAAGTTGTAGGTTGATCAGATCAAGAGTAATTCCTTAACTATACTGTCAGGGGCGAAGTCGAACACTCAAGAATAGATTCCCTGTGGTCATGTGAATGGCCGGCCCATAGATCTAAAAGGATCCATTAATAGGACTGACCGAAAAGTTTTTCCATGAAAAAGTCATTCCTGAGACCTCGAATTCTCGTGTTTCAATGTGCATTAAGCTAGGTTATCCCTGATTGAGTCACCCTTAAAAAATTATAAAGATAAAGAAAGAAATTGGATGATGTAAAATATTGAGGATATAGACTCTATATAGATCATAGATCGCTCTATTAATAGGTAAATTCTTTTTCTTTTCCCTCCCAAACTACTCGACATCCCTTTCTTCTCATTGTATATGGCACCTCGGTGGACGAGTAGAAGCTCTGGTCCCCTTCGGTCAAGTGCTTTGCTTAGGCCTATTGTTACCTACAGTAGGACGTCCATCATCAAAGTGAAGGAAGAGGAGTAGGAATAAAAGGTTGTCCTCTCCTGGCCCAGTAGTTCTGCAACACAAACCGTGGTTTTTGCCAATGGGGATCCCCCATTACAAAAGGTCATGGGGCTGCCCATTAGGTCTAAAATTGTATGGCATTACTGTGGTGACGATAGATTCACTACTTCAGTGTTGTTATCAAACATTACAGGCTTAGCATCCATTTGTTGTATATAGCTTCACACTGAGAAGAGGTATTTGTACCTCCAATAATAAAAAGAATTGAACCATAAGCCCCTATGTATAACCACGTAATCTCCCCATTTCTAGGGCATATGTCTAACCACCTAAACTCCCTATTTCTAGCATCTAATTTTTTTCTCTCGATGATGGGAATGGTAGATTACTGGTAAGCCAGATGCTTCACAAACCATCGGTACATTTCGATGCACTTCGATCACCCTTGTGAAGACGCACACTCTGATACCATTAATATCTAATAGCTTTCATAGTAATGGCTAGATTTACTACTACCTCTTCCATTGAATATAAAAGAGAAAACGATGATATAATAATTAACATTGAGATGAAACTTGGAAAGATGGTCAGAAGAATCTCGATAGTAGTTCCATAAACAATCCTTCATGGGATTGGATTAGTTTGCTCGTGGAAATGCCATAAAATGCGAACCAACATCCAGGATATGAAAACCAAAATAAGAATGAGGAAGAAAAAGATATCATGATATAGGTCAATGATTCCTTACATCATAGGTTTGTTGTGTCTTGAGATCCTAATTATCATGGTTTCGCCTTATCACAAGGAGCGATTTTGAGGTTTTACAATTCTAATATCCTAAAGAAGTCAAACAACATTTGGATTTTCATTCTGTGACTGCTCTACTCCATAAAAGAGGTTCGTCATCGCCTTGGTGTTGGTTTTTCCAACAAGAGTCTGATGGGTGAATGGCATGATTTTCGATAGCTTGAATATGGTAGACAGAACACCCAATTTGACACAGACGCTTCACACCTTTTTCAGAGTGGAACGGCTTTCCTTTGATACGAATAGAAAGACAAAGTCTATATATATTAGAAAGAGGTGCTAGCTCAACCGTCCCTTGACACACCTATAGCTGCAATCATCTAATGTTGTAATTCAAATGCAGATGGCTATGTTAAGATACTTCAGCAAAAGCACTAGTCGCTGATTCTCGCACTTTGTTTAAACCTTACCATCTCTTATTCTAGCTACAAGTGAGCAGTAGAAACCTTATAAATCCTTCCTAGACATTGTTGCTTTGTCAGCACGAGGTAGGGTTGACTAAAAGGTATTAGAGAGAGGGAGAGCCTATTTTTATGTTTGGGAAATTGGGAATATGCCATTCTATTTTAGAGTACATATAGCCTCGTGCAGACTATTGTCACCTTGCCAGGAATCTTCATCTTAATATACTCTTGAACTCGGGGACTATGATGGGGTACGAATATACACATAACAGAGGAAAAAAATGGAAGATCGTATAATGGGGTAGGAATATGCCCATCATAAAGGATCGAAACTAGGAGATCATATAATGGAGTAAGAATATGCCCATCACAGAGTATCGAAACTAGGAGATTGTATAATTGGGTAGGAATATGTACATCAAAAAAGATCAAAATTGGGAGATCATATGATGGGGTAGGAATATGCCTATAACAGAAGATTAAAATTAGGAGATCATATGATGGGGTAGGAATATGCCCATTATAAAGGATCAAAACAGAGAGATTATGCGATGGGGTAGAAATCTGCCCATCACAGAGCATCAAGAGGATAGAATATGCCAATCACATGATGGGGTCGGAATATGCCAATCACAGAGGATAGAAACTCGGAGATTATATGATGGGGTAGGAGTATACCCATCATAGAAGATCAAAATTGGGAGATCGCATGATGGGGTAGGAATATGACCATCACAGAGAAATAAAATTGGGAGATCCTATGATAGGGTACGAATATGCCCATCACAGAGGATCAAAATTAGGGGATCGTATAATGGGGTGGGAATATGCTCATCAAAGAAGATCAAAATAGGGAGGTTGTATGAAGGGGTATCAATATGCCCATTATAAACGATCCAAACTGGCTGATCGTAAGATGGGGAAGTAACATGCCCATCACAGAGGATACAAACTAAGAGATCATATGATGTGGTAAGAATATGCTGATAGTACGAGATGCGCCAAGAGGGGGGGTGAATTGGTATTTTAAAAAAAATTAACCCTAGACAAGAGTTCTATTTTTGTATTTTTAAAAAGGATAACTTAACGAGTAAAGTGCGGATGCAAGTAAAACGTTCACAACGATGATATTGGTGATACAATTGTAACTTTCACAATACAAGATCTAAAATATGATTTTTCACCAAGCAATTTAAAATGCTAATTAAAAGCATGAAAAATAAAGTATGGTAAAATGGAAAAAGCACACCAGAGATTTTTATAGTGGTTCGGTCACTTAACCTACGTCCACTCCCTGGAGTCGTTAACTCCGGGATTTGCACTAGTAAACGTTGACTCTCCTTTTACTCCCACAGCAAGGCGGAGAAGCCTTTATAATACTCACTTTCACCTCCCCCGGTGCGACGGAATACAAAACGCTATGTCACCCTCCTGGTGACGGCAGCGGACCTTCTCCTTTTTCTCCATCCTGGAGATGGCAGAGTGTCTTGACAATGTTGATCTTGAAGCGTATCTTCCCTTGAGAACTTTCATGAGACTCCCCAAAGCCACAAGAGGAGCAAAGCATGTAGCTAGCTTGGAGCCATCGTGTGATCCCCTCACACTACTTCTCCCTCACGCTCAAGCTCACCTTCACCTTCCTCTCGCAAGCCCTGGATCTCTCCAAAGAAAAACTTCTCCTTCAAGAGTCCCTTCCTCCCTCAATACCTCTCACAGCAAGAAGATAGACCAACAACTCTATTGACAAAATTAAAAGTTGTTTTTATATCAGGCTTCAGAAAACCCTAAAAACTTCAACTTTTGCATCTTTGTTCATATAGTACGATATATCATCGTACAGAACGATCTGTTCAAGTACAGATTTGTCCAGTACGAACACAGATGAATAGTTCTCAAATTTTATACATATCGTACTGTACGATCTGTATATCGCACAGGACGATCATCTTGATTTCTACTATTCGTACAGGATGATCTGTGGACGATCCCTGGGATGAGAAAATTTGTCTCTATTAGTCGTCCAGCACTCCACTAGTCGTACAGTATGATTAGTTCATTTCAGGTTATCATGCTGTACGATATGAATAACGTACAGGATGAATAGAATAAAAAACCTTGGTTTCGTCTGGTACGATCGAAGGGATGAATGAAATCATCTCTGTCTATCGTACAGTACGATCTACGTTAAATAAGAAACTAACATTTATTTCTTGATTATGAGAGATAATTTTGGTAAGTATTCAATTAATCGTACCGTACGATCTAGATCATACAATATGAATAGTTCAAAAAATTAAAATTATAAACTTACCAAACTTATTCTGGTGGCTAGGGTTTTTTAATTGGATCTCATCGTACAGTACGATAATGATCGTACGGTATGATTAGATTACAAAGATAATCATCTAAAAACTAGCCGTTAGCCTGAGATTTATTGTTTAATCGTACAGTACGATTAAAAATCGTACAGTACGATTATTTTTAAACAAAAATTTTAAACATGAAAATAAATCTCCCCCTATGTGTGTGTATGGTTGCTCCTTTCACATACATGCTTCTGTGGCAGACTCAAGAAAAAAAATAAAGAAATTAAAAATTATAGAATTTTCAACATCCTATTTTATCCAATTTGAGTCTCCAACAACCTTGAGCAATGTGCATCTGGCCTGAAATGTTAATGCTCATATAAAGGGATAAACATTTGTAATCTCAAGGAAGTCCATATAGATTCAGTAAGCATTAGTTGTCACCATCAAAATTAAGTGCCCGGGATCCTAGATTCCAACAATCTCCCCCTTTTTGATGGTGTCAAATAATCTTTCTCATGGTTACAATTTGTTATGTCTTCCTTAGCTCCCCCTCAGTAGGATAATAGATTATAAAATAGGAGGAATGATTTTTTTTTTAAAACAGAACGATCATAGATAAACAAAAGATAGAACTAAAATTAAGGACATAGATAAACAATAGATAGCATTAAAATTAAGGACATAACAATACAGAAAACTTCTCCCCCTTTGGACAACAACAAAAAGGGAAGACCAATACAAATAAGAATTACAACAAAACAACACAAGCAACTACAAATAAAAGCAACTAATAAGTAAGATAGAACATAAATAAAAGAAAGCACTTCAAAGATCGGGATCTTGATCTGGAGGTGGTGGTAGAGGTGGTAGACCCAACTGAAAGTATTGATGAAGGGACCCAAACCTGTGATCGATTGTGGTGAAGCGTTCCCCAAACCACATCATGTCATCTGTATGTTGTTGGTGTTGGTGAATAATGTGGGAATCCAATCTTATCTATAAATGGTTGAGATGTTGAATGATGTCATCATGAGGGTAGGCAGGATGGGCAGGACCAGGCGGGTGTATTGGTGGTGCATCGGCAGGAGCAGCAGCCTCTTCTTCATCAAAATCGGGATCGGCGTGAGCAGCCCCTCGATGGAATAAGATATGAAAAGAGGCATCTGAGTAGAAGAAAGGAAGATGATCTGGAGATAGAGGATAATGAATTTAATACTTAGCATCTAAGATGTAGCCTATGACATGTCCTAAAGCAAGGTTTAGTTTTCGGTGGGCACCTGGATATCGGAACGCAGATAGGGTATGGATATAATCAAAAATTATTTGGGCTTCATTGAATTTGGTTTCAGACATTATTAGGTAAGTGACCACAGATAGCAGTGGAGTAATATGGATGCGATTTTCAGCTTTGGGTATGATGGACGTGTGAAGAATATGCTGGATAACGTGTTCATTTTGATTCAGGGTTTGGACAAGGGGTAGGTGTTGATTGGATGGGACACTTCTAAGGGTTATGTTAACTGAGGTCCAATCATAATCATGTGAGATCATAGATTGGGGATGAGGGCCTTCAATGGAAAGACCAATATGTGCAGCTATGTCATTGACGGTGATAACGACATGTTGTTTGCAGACATAGGAAGTAAAGGTGGTGTTCTCTAGGTCGACTTTTAGATTTGCAAGAAATTCAAAAAGCAGTTCGGAGTGGAAGGGAAATGCTAGAGTCAACAAGAATTGAAGAGTGGTGGAGGCGAAAAGGTTCATCACCTCGAAGTTCAGAGCGGCTTTATGAACTAGCCTGAGGTTAACCAAGAGGGGGGAGGTGAATAGGTAGTTTAAAAAATTCTTAAACAAAAATAAAATTTTGAAATCCTTTTTTAATGTATTAAAACAAACACAATTTCTCTTTGATGTGGAGATGATTAATCAAATAATTAAATAACTTTAACCACACGACATCCATAACAAATTAAATTACTGAAATTAAAATATGGAACAGTAAGAAGAAAGAACACACCATATTTTACAATGGTTAAGTGAACTTGACCTACATACACTCCCCGGAGCCTCCCCTCCAGATACTGCACTAAAACTCAGTGACTCTCTTTTTGCTCCCACAATAAGGTGGACAAACCTTTATAAAAACTCTTTTTTATTAACCCCAGTGAAGAAGAGAACCCAAACTCTTTTTGCCTTCTCCTGAAGCAGGCAGAGAACCTTACCTCCTTTTGCTTCCTGCTGAAGCAGGCATAGAACCTTGATCTTCTTATTGATGTTCCTTCCCACAGAGCCACCAAGGAACAAGGGACGATTACTAGAGAAGGCGACTCGAATCATTTCTTGGTGCAACCTTTATGAACACCTCAAAAAATCCCCCTCACAAGACCCTCTCCCTCTCTTCCAAGCTCTCCATCTCCTTCTCAAGACTCTCTCAGGTTAGGACAGTAGCAAAATATCTTAACTTTAATAAATAAGAGATCTTAAATAGAAGGGCTCAAAAAAATGCCCTAAATTTTAACTTGCCCTCAATGATCATCCAAGATGATCTATCGATCATCTTGAACGATCAGTATAAAAATAGATGTTTCAGTCTGGACGATCTAGCTCTCCTAGATGATCAGAAGACAGGATTTATAGAGATCATCCAGGATGACGTGGTTATCATTCACTACGATTTGTTCAAATATACATTCTCATCCAGTAGATAGTTCAGGTCATCTAGGAGATAAGTCGAGAAAATATGTAAAAATATGACTTGATTATCTAGGATGATATGGATATAATCCTGTATGATTAATTCAAAAATGGCCAATATCATCCAGAATATAGTTCGGGTCGTCAAGGAAAACTATGTTGGATGGTGAGGATTTATAACTATTCATCCAGGATGATAAAGCTATCATCCTGTATGATTAGTTCAAAAATGGGCAATATCATCTGGCACATAGTTTGGGTCATCCAGAAAAGCTATGTTGGATGATAAGGATTTATACCTAATCGCCCCGGACGATCTTGCGATCGACCAGGATGATGTGATTAATTAATTAATCCTTAATTAAATTCCTTAATCTCTTAACTAATTTAGGCATAAATATAATGAATCATCCAGGATGATACATATATCATCCTGTATGATTAGACAAAAATCCTAAAATAAAAACCTACCTAAATGAGTCTGGCGGCTGAGGAATTTTGATTTGAGCATATCATCCCAGATAATGGGAGGATCATCCAGGATGATCTGCTTAATAAGACTGACTTAACATAGCTGCCCTAATTAGGGTTTATGATTTGATCTGATTGTCCAAGATGATTTGGGTTTGTCTAGGATGATATAATCAAAACCCTAATTAGGGCAGCCATAATCAAAACTCTTAATTTTACAGAATTTCTCCTCCTGAGTGTGTGTGTGCAAGGTTACTTAGCATCACGATCCACCTTTTTATAATTGACTTAAGAATGAGTAAATCATTATGGATTTGATATTACAAACTAACTGAGTCCTAATCTACTCAAACTTGAGCTGGCTTGAATTGTAATGAACCTTATGGACCTGAAACATTAGTATACAGGGCAATCAAAATAGATGTGTAGTAGTGACAATAGAACAAAAATATAAGAAATGTTTGTGATCATCGAAATTATAATCCTTAAATCCAGATTTATAACAAGCTCCCCCATTTTGATGATGGCGAACATTTGTTAGGCGATTTCCAATCAAGCAGATTAAAAAGTTTAACACATGTGATAAAGGAAAATAATTAAACATAAAAAATTTAGATTTCACTAAAACAAGCACGAATTAGTACAGCACACTACTCCCCCTTTTGACATCACAAAAAAAAGGAAACATAAAAACAGACATATAACATTACACATAGAATAACACAGAGAAGAACTACAGTACAAAACATCACAGAAAAATAAAAAAGAAAAATAAAAAACCATAGAAACCAAGAAAAAATCAAACATAAAATACCAAAAAGATAATAAAAGAACTAAAAATAACGACAAAATATTATTTTTTTTAATCGATTAGCCCCACATAATTTCAAATTCAAAAGCCAATAAGAAGAAATTGATGAGCTGAAATCCAGAAAAGTTAGAAAATTGATTTTTGTAAACCCTACCTCGGACATTTATAGGTTCAAATTCTTTTCAAACATAAATCTAATTCAAAAGAAAAGAAATTAGATAATAAAAGTGTTCCTTTCAAACTTTATTCTAGAAAAATATCTGATAAAATAGTATTGCAAATTAAAGAACATGAAATCATGATTTTCAATCTTAAGTGTTTGAATATATTAAGTGGTACAAAAATTCTTCTAAGATTTTTAAAGATTTGAAAGAGGAGGAAGCTTATTTCTTTATGGGCTAATTTTTTACCACTTTCTCAATTATTTGGTGCACTTTGCACATCTTTTGATTTTTGATACACTTTGTGTATCTTTTCAATTTTTGGCGAACATTACGTATCTTTTCAGTGTTGGGCTTATTTTGTGCCTATTTTTTTCAGTTGATTGGCGCACTTTGCGCATCTTTTGCAAGCTTCCTATCTTTCAAAACCTCTAAAGGACTCTTAGTTGTGAGATTATCTTCCAGATATAAGAGAAGAAAAACTCACTCTCATAGATAAGGAAAAGTAATCCACAAAATAGAACAATTCTCATATGGTAAATGCAATCACTTGATTAAAAAAACACAAAAATAATTCAATGATTTGGAACACTACTCATATGAGATAGATTACTATAGGAAGATAAAATAAATCTCTATTTCAAAGTTTAACATTTTAATTTTGAAAAAGATTTTATCCGAAAAGAAAAATACACCATTAAAGGAGTTAGAGGAAGAGAAACAATCATCAATATTTCTTCCCTTAACCATTTTAGAGAGATCAATCACTGCTTACAGGCTTCTAAATAAAAATACAGCAAAATTCTCTTATAGAAATCAAGTTTATCAGTAGTAGTGAGCAGTTATCTGATTCTTTTTAAAAGACTTAAGAAAAAACTTAAACATGAAATCAGAATTATAAAGGTAAATACAAGTAAAGGGAAATAAACAAAATAGAAAGATAACAAGAAATCAAAATGACATAAAAGCAAAGACATGTAACAAGAAATGAGAAAACTAATTAAATAAAAATAAAATTAAAATTAAAAAAAGGTAATTCAAAATTCAGTAATCATCAAATTCATGCATTTACGTCAATCACACCCAATCTGGTCCTTATGATGCTGAATGTGTCAAAGGCCATTGGTTTAGTAAATATGTTAGTCAGTTGGTTTTTAGTTGCTACATGGTGTAACTCAATGTCTCCTTAGGTAACATGGTCTCAAATAAAGTGATGCCTTATATCAATGTGTTTGGTTCTAAAATATTGGATAGGATTTTTAGAGATACAATGAAACTAGTGTTATAACATAGAATTGAAATTGTGCCAACAGGTATTTCTAAATCCAAAATTTGTTGCTTCAAAGCAAGGACTTGGGCCACACAACTTCCTAAGGTAATGTACCCAGCTTCAGTAGTGGAAAGTGCAGCAGAGTTTTGTTTTCTACTAGACCAAGAGACTAAGGACTATCCTATGATTTGGCAAGTTCTAGAAGTTCTCTTTCTATCCAGCATACACCCTGTAAAATTAGAATCAGAATAACCAATAATTTCAAAAGAAGTATTGTGCCTAGGATACCAGATTCTTAAGTTTAAGGTCCCTAAGAGATATTTAAGGATTCTCTTAACTGTAGTCAGGTGAGATTCTTTAGGATCAGCTTAAAATCTAGCACAGAGATAAACATTAAACATTTTATCAGGTCGGCTAGCAGTCTAGTCAAGCGGTGATCCAATTATTCCTCTATTCTTCTTTTGATCAACATATTTTCTAATTGAATCTTTATCTAACTGGACACTGGAGCTCATGGGAGTGTTTATTGGCTTGGCTTTATCCATTTCATATTTTTTCAAGATGTACTTAGTGTACTTTAATTTATTAAGAAAATGTTCTATCATCCATTTGCCTTATGGTAAACCCCAAAAAGAAGGACAATTCTCCCATCATACTTATCTCAAACTCTTTACTAATTATTTTAGAAAAATTATCACATAATTTTTTATCAGAAGATCTAAAAAGTATATCATCAACATATATCATCTCCTACTTTCCTTATAAAAAGGGTGATGTCTACACTCCCCTTAACAAACTTTCTTTCAAGTAGGATTGTGCTAAGCTTCTTATACCATGCTCTGAGTGCCTGTTTTAGTCCATATAAGGCCTTTTAATTTATAAACATTATTTGGTAATTGGGAATTCTTAAAACCTAGGGGTTGCTCTATAAACACATCTTCTTTTATTACCCCATTTAAAAAGGAACTCTTGACATCCATTTGGAAAAGCTTAAATCCCTTATAATAGGCAAAGGCTAGTAGCACTCTAATGTCTTCCAATCTAGCTACAGGGGCAAAAGTCTCCTCAAAATCAATCCCTTCTATTTTATTGTACCCCTTAGCCACCAATCTTTCCTTAATTCCTAACCACCACACTATAATCATTCATTTTATTCTTAAAGACCCATTTGGTTCCTACTATAGTTTGATTCTTGGGACTTTCTACTAACTCCAAGACATCATTCCTCACAAATTGGTTAAATTCTTCTTGCATAGCTAAGATCCAAAATTCATCAAAAAGGGCTTAATTGATGTTGGTGGGTTCAATCATTGAGATAAAGACAGAGTGGTTTCCTTCTTTTCTAAGTCCATCGTTAGTTCTATCACCTTTAGAAGTGTCTCCTAAGATTAGTTCTTTAGGATGGCTCGAAGAATATCTCCATTCTATAGGCAAATTATTTTGAGGTTCTACCCTTTCCTCTAGATTTATAGTTTCTTATCCTTGGGTAATCTCTCTTATTTCATCTTCTTCCTCAGCTCTAGACTCCTTGGATTAGACTCATCAAACATTACATGAGTAGTCTCCTCCAGCACCAATGTCCTCTTGTTCAACACTCTAAAGGATTTATCCACACTTGAATATCCTAAGAACACTCCTTCATCAAATTTTGGTCAAATTTTCCTAAGAGTGATTTCATATTGTTAAGAATGAAGACCTTACAGCCAAAGACATGGAGATGAGAAAGGATTGGTGTTCTTCCCTTTATGATCTCATATTGTGTCTTATTCAGTTTGGATCTAACACTCACCCTATTCAACACATAATAGGCCGTATTCACCACTTCTGCCCAAAAGTATTTTGGAAATAAGTACTCAGCAAGCATGGCTCTAGTGGCTTCCACTAAGGTCCTATTCTTTTTTTCGGCTACCCCGTTCTGCTGAGGGGTCCTAGGAGTTAAAAAGTTGTGACTAATTCCTTGCTCCTCACAGAAAGTTCCAAATCTCATATTTTCAAACTCTCCACCATGATCACTATGAATAGTTAAGATCTCACAACCTAGATTCTTTTGAATCCAAGTGGAGAAAGATTTAAACTCATCAAACGACTAAATTTTATGTGACAAAAATCTAATCCAAGTGAACCTCTAGTAGTCATCGATAATCACAAATCCATATTTTTTCCCCCTAAGCTTGCAGTGCTAATGGGTCAAAATAAATCCATGTGAAGGACTTCTAAAGATTTAGAGGTGCTAATGTTCTTATAGGACTGGAAATAGATTGGAGTTATTTCCCTTGTTGACAGGCATCATACAAGTGCTCCTCAGTGAACTTAAGCATGGGAACACCTCTAACTATGTCCTTTTTGGTTACTCTTCTATGGGTTTTCATGCTGGCAGACATAACCTCATGTGCTATAAATAAGACTCATCAGCAGTAGTTTTTAAGCAAAATGAAGTAGCTCACTCAATGTTAATTAAATCAAGCATATAGACATTGTTGATCCTTTTTTCTTACAAAATAGTGTTATTATTTATGCTGATAATGAAAGTGTTTGCTAGAAATTTAATGCTGAACCCTTTATCATAAAGTTGACTGATGTTGAGCAAGTTGTGTTTCAGTCCATCTACAAGCAAGACATTTTCAATTAAAAGGTTCTTGGAGTTTTTTATTATACCTGCTCCGACCACTTTCTTGGTGGTGTTGTCTCCAAGAGTGACCATGCCTTCAACCCTAGCGTGTAACTAAATGAATTGACTTGCATCTCCATTCATATGCCTTGAACATCCAGTGTCTATGTACCACATGCTCTCACGAGGTCTTGTGTAAGAGCACAGCTACAAAATCATCAAATATTAGATTTTGGAATCCAAATATGTTTGGGTCCCTTCTTATGGAAAGAAGAATGCAATGTATGTGTGTAATGTTGTGAATCATGCAATTTAGGTCTCCACACCTAATATGTACTACGGTGAACAGTGCAAGTGCGGGAGATATGCCCTAACATGCCCCAAGAAAAATATCTAATGTGAGGAAAATGGTTAACTAATTTATGTGGGTGATAGTGCCTCTTCCTAGGTTTGGATGATGCTTGATGATTATGTATGAAATTCTTCAAGTGATGGTGGTTATTGTTTTCATAAAAGCGGTTAATTCAACATTAAAAAATTTATTTGAACTTTTAAGAATTGAATTTTCCACTCTCAATGCATGCTCCCTACTCTCTACATCAAATGCATGAGTTTCAAATTCCTTGAATGTAATTTCTCATTCAATATGTGATGTTTTTAATGAATCATGCTTAACATTTAAATTAGAATGTTTTTTATTTAACTCATCAAATTCATCAAGTAATGACATGTGATTACTATCAAGTATAGAATGATTTTTAAGCAAAACTTCATGATCTTTTTGCAGGTTCAAGAATTCCACTTTTAAGCTAGCATGCGATTTCTTAAGTTTATTATATGATGAATGTATTATCTCAGAAACATCAAGTAATTGATCATAGGTAAATTCACATATCTCTTCTTGGTCAGAATATTCAAGATGTTCATCCGCCATTAAACATAAGTTTGTAGTCTCCTCTTCAGCTTCAGTCTCAGATGAGTTAGATGAAGAATCCACCCAAAAGACTTTTTAATCCATTTCTTATCCTTCCTAAACTTGGGTTTCTCTTCACCCTTCTTACATGGGTAAGCCTTAAGTGTAGGACAAATAGCTTTTTTATGTCTCGGTTTCCTGCATTCAAAGCAAACCATATAAGAAGAACTTTAATTTTTGCTATTTTTACCTTTGTTCGATTTCTGATGGTGCTTTTGTTTCTTTCTTAGAAAGCTTTTGAATTGCCTAGTAATTAAGGTAACATCATCACTTTCAGACCCAGAAGAATCAGTATTAATATCATTAGCCTTTAACACCATAATTTTCTCCTTCTTTTTCTCACCTGCATCAAGTTGTCTTTGGTTCACTCCTTGCTCATAAGCAATGAGTGATCCAAGTAAGTTATCAATAGAATAAGTATTCAAATCCTTTGATTCAGTGATTACAGTTATCTTAGTATCATAAGAAGAAGGCAAACATCTCAAAATTTTGTTAATTTTCTCATAGTTAGTTAGTTCTCTTCCTATGGCATACAGGGAGGTGACAATTTGTATAAACCTAGTATACATTTCTGATATTGACTAACTATGTTTCATGTGAAAGAGTTCTTAATCGTGAAGTAAGATATTCAACCTAGATTATTTAAATTCAGTTGTGCCTTCATAAGTGATACATAATTTATCTCAGATTTCTTTACCAGTCATAAATGTTGAAACATACATGTAATCTTCAGATTTCAATGCTTAGAAAAAATAATTTAAACATTTTGCATTAAGTTGTGCTAAATCCCTTTCATCAAGAGTCCATTCAGTAAAAGGAAGTTCAGTTTTCACACCATCAACAAGTCTATAAGGTGCATCATAACCTTCTTTAACAAGCATTCACAAGCGATAATCAATCGATTGCAAAAAGGTGGACATACGAGTTTTCCAGAAATCAAAAGGTATGTTATCAAACAAGGGTGGTCGAGTAATAAAATACCCTTCTACCATGTTCTGATTATCAAAGTTAGCTATGGATCAAAATTTAAAAGTTATCTAAAACTTAATTTTTGAATCGCACTCTGATACCACTTGAATGTTCGTTAGGGTTGTTAAGCCCTTATGAACTAGCCCGAGGCTAACCAAGAGGGTGGGGGGGGGGGGGAGAATTGGTAGTTTTAAAAATTCTCAAGCAAAAAAAAGATTTTGAAATCCTTTTGGAATGTTTTAAAACAAACACAATTACTCTTTGATGTGGAGATGATTAATCAAACAAATCAATAACTTTAACTACACGATCATCCACAAGAAATTAAAGTACTAAAATTAAAATGGGGAATAGTAAAATGAAAGAACACATCATATTTTATAGTTATTCAGTCTACTTGACCTACATCCACTCCCCAGAGCCTGCCTTCCAGGTATTGCACTAAAATTCATTGACTCTCCTTTTGCTCGCATAGCAAGGCGCAGAAGCCTTTACAAAACTTCTTTTCACCAACCTTATTGAGGCAGAGAACCCAAACTCCTTTTTCTTCCTCCTGAAGCAGGCAGAGAACCTTACCTCCTTTTGCTTCCTCCTGAAGCAGGCATAGAACCTCAATCTTCTTGCTGATGATCCTTCCCACAGAGCCACCAAGGAACAAGGGACGACGACTGGATAAGGTGACTCAAATCCTTTCTTGAAGTAACCTTTGTGAACACCTCGCAAACACCCCCTCACAAGATCCTCTCCCTCTCTCCCAAGCTCTCCCTCTCCTTCTCAAGACTCCCTCAGGTTAGGATAGTAGCAA
This sequence comes from Dendrobium chrysotoxum, assembly GCA_019925795.1. Lineage (NCBI taxonomy): Eukaryota > Viridiplantae > Streptophyta > Magnoliopsida > Asparagales > Orchidaceae > Dendrobium > Dendrobium chrysotoxum. Next base: position 12,531,547 of record CM034310.1, read on the forward strand.
AAGATCTTAACATTAACAAACAATATATCTTAAATAGAAGGGCTCAAAAAAATGCCCTAAATTTCAACTTACCATCAAAGATCATCTAAGATGATCTATCAATCGTCATGTACGATCAATACTAAAATAGGCATTTTAGTCTGGATGATCTGGCTCTCCTAGACGATCAAAAGACAGGATTTATATAGATCGTCCAGGACGATGTGGTCATCATCCTATACAATTAGTTCAAATATACATTCCCGTCCATTAGATAGTTTGGGTCATCTAGAACATAAGTCGGGATGATATGTAGAAATATTACTTGATCGTCCATAACTATATGGATATTGTCATGTACGATTAGTTCAAACATGGCAAATATCGTTCGAAACATAGTTCGGGTCATCCAGGAAAACTATGTTGGACGATCAGGATTTATAACTGATCGTACATGAGATAAGGCTATCATCCTGTATGATTAGTTCAAAAATAGGAAATATCATCCGACACATAGTTCATGTCGTATAGGAAAACTATGTTAGACGATGAGGATTAATAACTGATCGTCCCGGATGATCTTATGATCGGTCAGGATGATGTGATCGATCAATTAATCTTTAATTACATTGCTTAATCACTTTACTAATTTAGGCATGATTGTAATGAATCATTCAGGATGATACGTATATCGTACCATATGATTAGACCAAAATCCTAAAATAAAAACCTGCCTAAATGAGTTTGGCTACTGAGAAATTTTAAATTAAGCATATCGTCCGGAACGATGGGAGGATCGTCTAGGACGATCTACTTAATCATACTGACCTAACACGTCTGCCCTAATTAGGATTTCTATTTTGATCTGATCGTCCAGGACAATTTGGGATCATTCAGGATGATATAATCAAAAACAGACAAACTCTTAATTTTACAGAATTTCTCCCCCTGAGTGTGTGTTCAAGGTTACTTTGCATCAAGAAGCACCTTTTTACAATTTACTCAAAAAAGAGTAAAAAATAATGGATTTGATATTACGAACTGACTCAATCCTAATCCACTCAAACTTAAGCTGGCTTGAATTGTAATTGACCTTGTGGACCTGAAACGTTAGTAGGTAGGGCAATCAAACAGATGGGAAGTAGTGACAGTCGAACAAAAATACAAGAAATGATTGTGATAATCAAAACTAAAATCCTTGAATCCAAATTCACAATAGGAGATCGTCTGAAGGGGTACAAATATGTCTATTATAGAGGATCAAAACTAAGAGAACATGTAATGGTGTAGGAATATGCCCATCATAGAGGATCAAAACTAGGAGATCGTATAATGGGGTAGGAATATGCCCATCATAAAGGATCAAAACTGGTAGATCCTATGATGTGGTAGGAATATACTCATTAAAGAGGATCAAAACAGGGAGATCATTTGATGGGGTAAGAATATGCCGATCACAAAGGATCCAAAGTGGTAGATCATATGATGGGGTAGGAGTAAGCCCATCATCGAGGATCAAAACTAGGAGATCATATGATGTGGTAGGAATATGCCTATCATAGATAAAGAAAAATGGGGATCGTATAATGGGGCAGGAATATGCCCATCACTAAGGGTCAAAACTAGGAGTCGTATGATGGGGTGGGAATATACCTATCATTGAGGATCAAAACTGGGAGATCGTTTGATGGGGTAGGAATATGCTTATCATAGAGGATCAAATTTGGGAGATCGTAAGATGGGGTAGGAATATGCCCATCATTAATGATCAAAAAAGGTAGATCATATGATGGGGTATGAATATGCCCATTACAGAGGATCAAAACTGGGAGATCATATGATGGGGTAGGAATATGTCATCATAAAGGATTGAAACTAGGAGATTATTTGATGTGGTAAGAATATGCCCATCATAGAGGATCAAAACAGAGTGATCGTACGTTGGGGTAGGAATATACCCATCGCAGAGGATCAAAACTGGGATATCACATGATTGGGTAGGAATATGACCATCATAGAGGAATAAAATAGAGAGATCATATGATGGGACCGGAATATGCCCATTACAAAGCATCAAAACTAAGAGATCGTAGCATAGGGAAGGAATATACCATCACAGAGGATCAAAACAGGGAGATTGTATGATGGGGAAGGAATATGCCCAGCAAAGGTGATCGAAGCTGGGAGATCTTATGATGGGGTAGGAATATGACCATCACGAAGGATCGAAGCTGGGAGATCATATGATGGGGAAGGAATATGCCCATACCAAAGGATCAAAACTTGAAGATCGCGTGAAGGGGTCAGAATATGCCTGTCAGTGAGGATCGAAACAAGGAGATCGCATGATGGGGTAGGAATATACCAATAATAGAGGATCGAAACTAGGAGATCATAAGATGGGGTGTGAATATGCCCATCATAGAGGATCGAAACTAGGAGATCTTAAGATGGGGTAGGAATATGCCCATCACAGAGGATCGAATCTAGAAGATCATATGATGGGGTAGGAAAAGGCCCATCACAAAGGATCAAAACTAGAACATCGTATGAAGGGGTAGGAATATGCCCTTCACTGAGGATCAAAACTAGGAGGTCGTATGATGGGGTAGGAATATGCCCATAATAGAGGATCAAAATAAGGACATCATTTGATGGGGTAGGAATATGGCCATTACAGAGAATCAAAACTAAGAGATCACATGATGGGGTAGGATTATGACCATCACAGTGGATCGAAACTAGGAGATCGTATGATGGGGTAAGAGTATGCCCATCACAAAGGATCAAAATTAGGAGAACATATGATGGGGTCGGAATATGCCAATCTAAGAGGATAAAAATTGGGAGATCATGTGATAAGGTAGGAATATGCACATCAGACAGTATCCAAACTCGCATATCATATAATGGGGTATAATATACCGATCCCAAAGGATCAAAATTGGGAGATCGTATGACGGGGTAGGAAAATGCCCATCATAGAGGAACAAAAATTGGAGATCGAATAATGGGGTATGAATATGCCCATTAGAGAGGATCGAAACTAGCAGAACATATAAAGGGGTAGGAATATGCCCATCATAGAGGATCAAAATTAGGAGGTCATTTTGATGGGGTAGGAATATGCCCATTACAAGGTATCAAAACTGGGAGATCTTATGATGGGGTAGGAATTTGCCCATCATAGAGGATCGAGACTAGGGGATCATATGATGGAGTAGGAATTAGAGGATCAAAACTGGGAGATCATGAGTTGGGGCAGAATTATGGCCATTATAAGGGATCAAGACTAGAAGATCGTATGATGAGGTAGGAATATGCACAACACAGAGGATCAAAGTAGGGAGATCGTATGATTGGCTAGGAATATACCCATCAAAGAGGATCAAAATTTTGAGATCGCATGATGGGGTAGAAATTTGACCATCTTAGAGGAATAAAAATGAGAGAGTCATATGATGGGGTTGGATTATGCCCATCACAGAGGATCAAAACTAGGAGATTGTATAACAGGGTAGGAATATGCCCATCACATAGGATTAAAACTGAGAGATCATATGATGGGGCAGGAATATGCCCATCACAGAGGATCAAAACTAGGAGATCATAGCATAGGGTAGGAATATTCCCATCATAGAGGATCAAAATTGGGAGATTATATGATTGGGAAGGAATATTCCAATTAAAGATGATTGAAGCTGGGAGAATGTATGGTGGTGTATGAATATGTCCATCACAGAGGATCAAAGCTGGGAGATCGTATGATGGGGTAGGAATATGCCCATAACAAAGTATAAAAACTTGAAGATCGTTAGAAGGGGTCAGAATTTGGCCGTCACTGAGGATCAAAATAAGGAGATCATATGATGGGGTAGGAATATACCCATCATAATGGACCGAAACTAGGAGATCATATGAAGGCGTATGAATATCCCTATCATAGAGGATCAAAATTGGGAGATTATAAGATGGGGTTGGAATATGCCCATCATAGAGGATCTAAATTGGGAGATCTTTAGATGGGGTAGGAATATGCCAATCACAAAGGATCGAATCTGGAAGATCATATGATGGGGTAGAAAAATGCCCATCACAGAGGATCAAAACTAAAAGATCGTATGAAGGGGTAGGAATATGCCCTTCACTGAGGATCAAAACTAGGAGGTCGTAAGACGGAGTAGGAATATGCCCATCATAGAAGATCAAAACTAGGAGGTCATTTAATGGGGTAGGAATATGCCCATCATAGAGGAATATTAGTAGGAGATCGCATGATGGGATAGGAGTATGCCCTTCACACAGAATCAAAACTAGGAGAACATATGATGGGGTAAGAATATGGCCATCCTAGTGAATCGAAACTAGGAGATCATATAATGGGGTAAGAGTATGCCCATCATAAATGATCAAAATTAGGAGATCGTATGCTGGGGTAAGAATATGCCCATCTAAGAGGATAAAAACTAGGAGATCGTATGATGGGGAACGAATTTGCCCATCACAAATGATCCAAACTGGCAGATCATATAATGGGGTAGGAATATGCCCATTACAGAGGATCAAAATAGGGTGATCGTGTGATGGGGTAAGAATATACCCATCACAGAGGATCAAAACTAGGAGAATTTATAATGGGGTAGGAATATGCACAGCATAGAGGATCAAAACATGGAGGTCATTTTATGGGGTAGGAATATGCCCATCATTAGTATCAAAACTAGGAGACCATGTAATGGGGTAAGAATATGACTATCCCAGAGGATCGAGACTAGGAGATCGTATGATAGAGTAGGAATATGCTCATTATAGAGGATCAAAACTAGGAGATCGTGTGATGGGGTTGAAATATGCCAATCATAGAGGATCAAGATTGAAAGATCGTATGATGAGGTATGAATATGCCCATCACAAAGGATTGAAGTAGGGAGATCATATAATGGGGTAGGAATATAACGATCAAAGAGGATCAAAATTCGGAGATCGCATGATGGGGTAGAAATATGCCCATCACAGAAGATTAAAACTGAGATATCATATGATGGGGTAGGATTATGCCCATCACAGAGGATGAAAACTAAGAGATCGTGTAACAGGGTAGGAATATGCTTATCATAGAGGATCAAAATTTGGAGATCATATGATGGGGTAGGAATATGCACATTAAAGAGGAAGAAACTTGGAGGTTGGTCTGATGGAGTTAGAATATGCCCATCAGAAAGGATCCAAATTGGCAGATCATATGATGGGTTAGGAATATGCTCATCAAAGAGGATCAAAACTGGGAGTTCAAATTATGGGGTGAGAATATGCCCATCATAGAGGAAAAAAACTAGGAGACCTATGATGGGGTACAAATATGCCCAATACAGAGGATCAAAACTGGGAGATCATAGTATGGGGTAGAAATATACCCATCATAAAGGATCGAATTAGGAGTTCGTATGATGGGGTGGGAATATGTCCATCAAAGATGATCAAAACTGGGAGATCTTATGATGGAGTAAGAATATGCCCATCACAGAGGGTCGAATCTAGAAGATCATATAATGTGGTAGGAAAATGCCCATCAAAGGGGATTAAAACTAGAAGATCATATGAAGAGGTAGGAATATGCTCATCATTGAGGATCAAAATTAGGAGATTGAATGATGGGGTAGGAATATGCCCATTACAGAGTATCAAAATTAGGAGATCGTATGATGAGGTAAGAATATGCCGATCACAGAGAATCGAGACTGGAGAATGTATGATGGGGTAGGAATATGCCCATCAGAGAGAATCAAAACTACAAGATTGTGTAATGGAGTAGAATTATGCCCATCACATAAGATGAAGATTGGAAGATCATCTAATGGTGTAGGAATACACCCATCACAGAGGATCAAAACTGGGAGATCTTATAACGGGATAGGAACATACCCATGACAAAGGATCGAAACTGGGAGATAGCATAATTGGTAGTAATATGCCCATTATAGAGGAATAAAATTGGGAGATCATATGATGGTGTAGGAATATGCCCATCATAGAGGAACAAAACTAAGAAATCCTTTGATACGATAGGAATATATCGATCACACAGGATCGAATCAAGAAGATCATATGATTGGGTAGAAATATGCCCATCACAGTGGATCAAAATAGGGAGATGATATGATGCGGAAGAATTATACCCATCAAAGAGGATCAAAACTGGGAGATCGTATGATGGGGTAGCCATATACCCATCATAAAGGATCCAAACTGGCAGATTATATGATGGGGTAGGACAATGCCCATCATTGAGTATCAAAACTGGGGGATCGTATGATGGGGTAGGAATATGCCCATCACAAAGGAATAAAAATGGGAGATCGTATAGTGGGGTAAGAATATGCCCATCACAGACGATCAAAACTAGGAGAACATATGATGGGGCTGGAATATGCCCAACACAGAGGATTAAAGCTAGGAGATCGTATAATAGGGTAGGAATATGCCCATCACAGGGTATTAAAACTGGGAGAACGTATGATGGTGTAGGAATATGCCCATCACAGGGGATCGAGACTAAGAGATAGTATGATGGGGTAGGAATATGCCCATCACAAAGGATCCAAACTAGCAGATCATATGATGGCATAGGAAAATGCCCAAAAAGAGGATTAAAATTGGGAGATCATATGATGGGGTAGAATGTACCCATCATAGAGGATCAAAATAGGGAGATCATATCATGGGGCAGGAATAGGTCCATCGTAGATGATCAAAACTAGGAGATCCTTTGATGGGGTAGAAATATACCCATCATAAAGGATTAAAGTGGGAGTTCGTACGATGGGGTGGGAATATTCCCATCATAGAGGATCGAAACTGGGAGATTTTATAATGGGGTAGGAATATGGTCATCATAGAGGATCAAATCTGGAAGATCTTATGATGGGGTAGGAAAATGCCCATCACAAAGGATTAAAACTAGAAGATCGTATATTAGAGTTAGGAATAGCCGCATCATTGAGGATCGAAATAAGGAGATCGTATAATGAGGTAGGAATATACCCATCACAGAGTATCAAAACTGGGAAATCATATGATGAGATAGGAATATACCTCTCACAGAGGATAGAGACTAGGAGTATATATGATGGGGTAGGAATATGCAAAACACAGATATTCAAAACTGGGAGATTATGTGATGTGGTAGAAATATGTCCATCATAGAGGATAAAGATTAGAAGATCATCTTATGGGGTTGGAATATCCTCATAATAGAGGATTAAATGTGGGAGATTGTATGATGGGGTAGGATAAGATCCATCACAAAGGATCGAAACTGGGAGATCGCATGATGGGATAGTAATATGACCATCATAGAAAAATAAAATAGGGAGATCATATAATGGGTACGATTATGCCCATCAATGAGGATCAAAACTAGGAGATCTTTGATAGCGTAGTAATATGTCCACCATAGAGGATCGAATGTAGGATATCATATGATGGTGTAGGAATATGCCCATCACCGAGGATCTAAACTGGAGATCATATGATGGGGTAGAAATATGCCTATCAAAGAGGATCAACAGTAGGACATCATATGATGGGGTCGGAATATACTATCATAGAGGATCCAAAACTAGTAGATCATTTGATGGGGTAGGAATATGCCAATATAGAGGATCATCAAAACTAGGAGATCATATGATTGGATAGGAATATGCCCATCACGAGGATTGAAATTGGGAGATCATATGATGGGATAAGAATTTGATCATTATAGAGGTGAAAAAAGTGAGAGATTGCTGGATGGGGTTTGAATATGCCATCACATATGATTGAAACTAAGAGATTATCTGATCGGGTAGGAATATGCCAATCATAGATTATTAAAACTAGGAGATCGTTATGATGGGGTTGGAATGTACCCATCACAAAGGATCAAAACTGGGAGATCGTATGATGGGGTGGTATTATGCTCATCATAGAAGATCAAAATTGGGTAGGTCATAACATGGGGTAGGAATATGCCCATCATAGATGACAAAACTTGGAGATTGTATAGTGGGGTAGGAATAGGCCCAACCAAGATGATCAAAATTTGGAGATTATATGATGGGGTATGGTATGCTAACTCATAGAGGATCGAACTAGGAGATCGTATGATGGGGGTAGGATATACCCATCATAGAGGATCAAAATTGGGAGATCATATGATGTGGTAGGAATATACCCATGATAAAAGGATCAAAATTAGTAGATCATATAAGGTGTAGGAATATGCCCATCACAGAGGATCGAAACTCGAGAGATCGTGTGATGGGGTGGTAGGTTATATGCCCATCATAGAGGATCAAAACTAGGAGATCATATGATTGGGTGGAATATACCCATAATAAAGGATCAAAACTAGTAGATCATACGATGGGGTAGGAATATGCCCATCATCGAGGAACAAAGCTGGGAGATCATATGATGGGG